>VXAX01004660.1:769005-819985 GCA_013399835.1 Leptocoma aspasia
TGTGAAATTATTTTCAAAATGTTACCTTTTCCATTATTTCCACTTGGTTATTTTCTAAAAACTTTGACAGTGGGAAAAGGGGCAAATTATAGAAATCCATGCTAGATACGTATCTCACACTCCTGTATTTTTTATCTACTTAATTCTAGATTTATTGTTTTTTGCAGGAAATATTTTTAAACTTGTCTCTTGAATCAGAAAAAACATAAGTGTAACAGGCCATGCATTTAAGAGTTAGGCTTGATAGTCCTTGTTGGTCCCTTCCAGCTTAGAATATTCTAGACCCTGTGTGATCCTGGAACTACTGAGCTTTGCAGCTCTTCTCATTGTGTCATCCGTTGTCTTCAATCCCTTGCTCTTTATTTAGCATGCTCCTTAATAATGAGTTATATCTCATTTGTCTTTTTTTAGTTAAGCAACTTCATTGTAATCAGATACAATATTATGTTTTCAGAACCTGGGTAAAGCTAGAAATGTCAAATTTAATTTCATGTTACTCTTTGCATAATGCAATATTAAGTAGTTGAGATGGTGAGCCTCACAGGCTAACAGTAAGAAGAATGAGGCATTGGCCTTTTCCAAAATGATTCTTTTTAACAGCTTCATATTGCTGGTTCATCTCTTTTGTTTTTTACAATTAAACCAGAGAGGGCTTGGAACTTGCTGGCTCGTTCAGAACAGACCTGGCTCTGAAGCTGCTTCAGTGCTTAAGGCTAACAGATGCACCACATTTTTATGGACTTCCATCACTGGAGAGAACATTACAAGGAATGGTTCATGTTACTGCACTCCCAGGCTGGAGTACCTATTCTGCTGCAGTTGAACCTGTCACAATTTGTAAGAAATATTTAACAGGTCTTCTCGAGGTAACTAGCTTATGTTCTTACTTAGCTTTTGGTTTGAATGCTGCTAAAGAACTGTGTAACTAATGACAATATGCTTTTTACAGTGTACTTTTAGTGAATGTCATCACTAGCAATAGGTGTGGGAAAGATGCTTTTTCCTGATAAGTAAATAGGAATGATATGGAGACTAGATTGAGCGATGTGTCTCTGTAGTTGGGAAGATTGGCTGTATTGCATGTGCTTTCATCACTGGTTTAAGAGGTAATACAAAGTGACTGTAGTTTTAAGCAAGATAAAAAATATATGTGATGTTTTTAATAACTGAAACTCCAAGAGGAAAAATCCAAGATAACTTCCCTCAGGCGAAATCCACATATGAAAGTTGGTCTGGGAGAAGATTAGCTTGTTGGGTAGGTTGTTAACAGAAAGAAAGCAGAAAAGAGGTAATTCAAACTGCTGCAGTTGTTTGAAAGACAAAATTTGATTCTTATTTTTAGTGTTCTTATATGTTTGCTAAGTCCATGGACATGGTAGACAACTACCTTTTGCTCCTAAAATTATATCTTTTTGAAAACTCCAATCTTCTTAAAAGGAAAAGCATAGTGCTGACTTTCTGTTTGTTTAACAGATATTCAGTAATACACTTTTAGCAGTTTTTAGTTTCAAATACCAATAGATCTGAGAAAAAATAGGTATAGTGTTTTAGGGGTCTTAACTTGCCAAGATTTCTTGAGTAGAAAGAAATAAACATTTTAGGCCTGTTTGATTAGATGAGCTCGGTCACTTGTAACCCAGAGTAAAAATGTCACTAAGGTTACTGATGTTGTCATGCAAAAGAAAGATTATTACTGGGAAAAAAAAAATATTATGGCATGTAATCAACTTGTGATGCATAAGGTCTTGTTCAGAAGAATTAGGCAGTTTTATTTGGCCTAAATATAAAAGCAAATGTAGGTTTCTTTTGGAGAGGAATGAAGAAAGAGGGTATAAAAAAACTTCCGTAGGCTGGGACACTGAAAGAAAGAGCAGCAGCAAAAATGCAGAGGTTTAAATCACCGTGTTTCATGGAAAAAGTAAATCTAAAAGTGTATCTTCTAAGATTATTATTTTTTAAAAAGTATTTTGGGGCATGTTTTGTTGAAGCCTGCCTTTTTTTATGCATGATTACATATTTTGCCAGACAGTTATTTTTATGTTATGATCCAGTGACCTTTATTTCTGTTTATTAGTATTTGATATAGAAAGCTGATAAATTTATTCAAATCACAATAAAATATATAAATAACACTTTCTATTGAACACTGAATTTTGAAAAGTAATTTTATTTTTAATTCCAGACATAGCAAAAGAAACCCCTGGGTACAATAAACGAACTTTCAGGTCCATGAAAAGAAACCTTCAGGTTTCTATTCAGCTTAGAGCTTACTATTAAACTTGACTGTATTCTTCATTTGAATAAAAAACCAAAAACCACAGATGTTCAGAAGTTTAAATGTATAGAAAACGATCACATGACCAAATGACTCAGAAATAAAGAAATTCTTACGGTTCGGCTAGAAACCTATCATCTTTTCATGAGTTTAAGTAATGATTTAGTGTGTAAGACAGTTTCTGTATTGTTTTCAGTAAAGCTGCTATGAACTTGTACCCCCACTCTTAGGTCATCTCATCGTTTTATGTTGAGTGGGGGGGAAATGCCATGTCCTTCATGGGAAAAGGTGTAACAAAAAGCACCGTCCTTTGCTTGCTTCACTTATCTCACGAAATGATGGCTCAAGCCAAGGATACGGTGAGTGCATTCCAGTTGTCCTTATCTCGTTCCTGGTGAGGGCTGTGCAGAGAGATTTTAACTGCTGAAGTTCAGTGATAACTTTCTGTTGTGGTTTAGGAATGGTACTTTCCAACTGAGTAGTCCTGCTTAAACCACACCACTGCTTACTTTTCCTTCCCCTCCCACTGGAAGCACAAAAGGCAAAAAAACCACCACGTCGATCTCATTTGGTCTATAATCTTAGATAAATGTACAGGATAGAGTATAGTATACAAGAAAGCTGAAGAATCAGTTCTAGCCATACTGAAATTGTTTTGTAAATAATTCTGTAGATTTTGAAAGGCCTTCTTTCAGAATAAGTATCGTTTCCTTTTTATAAAAAAAAAGAAAAATCGGGATTTTCTATAGGATGAATAAATTTAAGAATTATAACATCATTATTTCTACAGCCTCTCAGACAACAAAGGCTTTCTAACCTATGTTTAAACATTCATGTGCCTAGGGCTTTGACAGTTGTGTGTGTGTATATATATATGAAAGAATATGTACATACATGGAAAAAAGATTTCCAGATAAAAGGAGCTATCATTACATAATAGCAAAATTCATATTGTGCTTTGTGTTCATGTACATGTTTGAGAGCTAGATTTGTCAGTTTAGTAAAACAGCCTTTATCCCAGAGCAGTTGAAGCAAATTGCACAATTATGTATTATTCTAGAGAATTAAAATCCAGTCTTACTAATATCTGCGATAGCCACAAATGAAAACCTTTCTTTATGATCAAGCACGCATGTAACTAGAAATTGCAGTATACCTGCTTCTCCAAATTCCAAGTGTCTCTTTCTTCAGTTCTCTACTCCTTTTTCAAGATATTAGGTACTAGAGTTTATTAAAAGTGGGAGGGGACAGAGTTTTAAGCATACTGCAGGGGGATGACAGCCTCCAAAGACTTAGATCATAAATGCGTAGATGAAGGTGTGGACTCGATTTTCTTAGTATCATTGTTATAGAGTAATATGTGTAGTAGCATAATGATTAGTTTTATTTTCTTGTGTTTCTAAGTCATAATCTGTGTTTATGACAGTGTTACTGTTTAGACTGTACTAATAATTTTTAGTCTCAAAGAAATTTTAAAACTCGGCTGTTGTTTACAATCATGTGATTTAGTCTCAAATCCTTATGGAAAGAGAAATACAAAGTTATCCTTCCTTTGCGCAATTAGTGTTATACAAAACTGTTTTAGTAGTACTTGGTAGCTCACGCTGTTAGTACACTGTCATGGATTGAAAGATTTATAAAATAATTTCTTAATTTGTTTTCTGTTTTCTAACAGGACTGGATATCTCTTTGGTCTTTGCCATATGATAATAGTGAAGAACAAGTTCTGTCTCATCTAGGTCTGACATGGCTGGTTCCTTTATGGGTAGATAGAGATCCTGAGGTTTGTTACTGTGATATTAACTTCAGATCTTATTTTGACCCTTAAGCACTTGAAAATTTCTGATTCATTAATGTATTTGATAGTAGAACTGCTGTTTCAAATTATTTAAAATGTTACTGACTGTATCCTAAATAGCAGTAATAATACGGTAGGGAGAATGTTTACATATAAACATAATCTAAGAAATCCTTCCTTATATCTTCTGTCTTCTGTGCTTTCATTAGTCACTCAACTATCCTGATTCATAGGCAGTTTTCCTTGTCATTGCTGTAACTAAGCTGCAAAGCCGAAACATTTACATGAACTAAAAGTTCAGAGCAAATGTATTTAATGCAAATCTGTTAAATTATATGAGTTTGCTAAATGGACCTATTTTCAAGTAAAGTATGAAGAATACTAAAGACTATCTTGTTTATTTTTGAATACTTAAAAATAATTTTGTTTTTTTCACTTAGTTGTGATTATGAGTTGACAGCAGGAGAAATGTAGGAAAAGAAGTTATTACTTTTGAAATTATTCCCTTATGCTCCAGATTCAGTTGATAAATAAGTTGTAAACTTATTAAAAAAAGTATTGCTAATTTACCATAAGAAATACCACTTTCTGTTGTGCTTATATGTATTAGGTCAGATTTACAGCACTTGGAATAGGATCAGCTCTTACATCTCTTGAAATGGGATGTATTGCTTTAGCAGAAAGCTGCCAGAATATTTCAGGAGGCCTGTGGGGAACGGTGATAAACATCCTTCTGGATCAATCTGAATGTAGCATGGTACGCAGGGAGGTATGTTTCTTGTGACCTTCTGCTGTTGTAGATTGTCAAGTTCTTTTTGATTATGGAGGAAAACCATTTTGTGTTTTTTTATTGTATATATCTTTTATCTGATGCTGCACAAAATCTGCTGCTTTGTAAGTTAAAGCCTACGCGATTAATATAAATGTTTAGCTGCTTATTTAGGAATTGCGTAAGAAGGAGCAAATACAGATTACTTATTTCAAAACAGAAATGATATAAACAATACAAGTGAACTCATAAAAACTCCTAAGGCTTGCTCAGTTAGATAAATAGGTTGCTAAAGGATAACTAATTAGCCCAATTTTACTTGCTGCTTTGTAACAGTTATTAATGCTTTGGTACAAACTCATCACCTGATCCACTGTAAATATCTGTTCATTGCAGACATGAAGTAATCTAATTTGTTTAGGCACTAAGGCTTACTGGTGAGAACTGAAAGTCTGTACTGTGGTAGAACAACACATAGATTTATATATTGATGAATTTAAGCTCTGTACACTTTATTTGCCATTTTTTACGGCTCTAGTTCTAAGGTTTGCCTTCTGTTCTAATCAATAAGAAATAAGAGCTCTGACACTCAGTGACTTGGTTTTTTCCCAGCTCTACTGCTTAACCAATTTTATTTTCGAAAGTAATATTTGAAATTATATCTCTAAGTACCTTTGATAATGTGTTCTTCATTATTTTATTTAACTCCAAAATATTGTCTCTTAATTATATTCTCTTAAGATTCAAGTCATTGACAAAAGATTGACAAAATATAAAAAAAGAAATTTCAGTCCATGCACAGACACGTGAAGTGTGTGTAATATAAATTAGAAAAACAAACCATGCCATGTATTTATAAAGGAAAATATTTGAAACGTGTCTCTGTCCTAATGTGTTCACCACATTGTCCCAGTTATTTTTTAATAATTAAAAACCCCCAAACGTATGGACAGTAGAGTGGGTGGTCATAAACAGTTATCGAGGCTTTTCTGTTCAGGAATTTTTTCCCCCAGTCCTTCCTGTACTTGTAATGCTTATTCTGTAGGATTGGCTGTACTGGAACAGTGAGGAAAGCATTTTATAAATAAATGAATTTGTTTCCTTGTGTTTTTTATCCCATCTTTTCCTTGTCTTTTTTTATGCCAGCCTGCTCTAATGACATCTCTTGTAAGTGAACTTTGAGGGCGTTGAAATTATATCCTTCTAATTATTTTTTCCCGACATGAACATGAGAATTCTGTGTGTTTCAGCATATGTCTAAAGCAGTGGAATAATATGTAGACTGTACTCTTCAATCTGATGTGGTTTTTTGAACTGTGGTGGCTAGATGGCAATATTGATACTTTAATTTCTTTCAGGCTGCTTTTATTCTACAAAATCTACTTGTGATTCCAATCCCTACAGAAGACACGAAAGATTGTATTTGGCAAGTGAGTGACTATTATTACATTTGATAACAAAAGTCATAGCGTCCCAAAGAGACGTCATTTGATATGAAAAGTTGTGTCAGGGTACCTATAAAATATAAATTTAAAAAATTACGTGTCTAAGGTTACGTTTTGGAAAGAGAAATAAATGAATAGACAAAGTTCTCTCAAACTTCGGGCAAGCTCCATAAAACAAGCAAATTTAGATTACATGTATGTTGCATTTCATGAATGTAGTATCTTTAGGTTCCTAGGAAACTTGCTTACTTATATGGTACATCATTAATGTTTTAGGCTAGAAATTGATAATTTATTTTACTCACACTTGGAATGCAGGTAAAACATGATTTGAGGGGCATGAGGAAGAGGAAATGCTGCTAATGTGATGTTTATAAAATGTTTTGAAAGAAAGATGAAGCAGTGTGTCACTTAGGTCAATTTAAATGCTTCTTGAAGACAACCACTTGCTCAACGCAAGGTGAACTAGACCAGGTTGCTCAGGGCTGTTTCCAGTTGTATTTTGAGTTTCTTCAAGAATGGGAACTCCACAGTCTCTCTGGGCAACTTGTTCTAATGTTTGACTGTCCTCAGATGGAAAGTTTTTTCCTTAGGTTTAAATAGAATTTCTTGTAATTTAGTTTTTGCTCAATGACTTCTGTCATTGGATACCAGTGACAGGAGTCTATCTCCCTTTACATCCTCTCATCAGATAATTTATCAAACTGATAAGATCCCCTGGACAGTTTTCCAGTTCTGCTCTTGAGTCAGTCATTTTACTCTCAGCAAGTCTGGTTTATTGTACATCAGAATATTTGGATCTTTATATCAGTTTTGAGTGTCTGTCTTGCTCCTTTCAGTGTGTGAGATTGTACCTATATGGGAACACTGTATGTTAGTTTTTGAAGAAATTTGCAGATGCAGCAATATCAATTTTAGTCTGTTCCTTTCTGCAAAAGATCAAGTTAGTACTGAAAGGCATTCCAGCTGTTTTACTAGGACAAGTTATTTGGGTGATTCAGCTGCACCCAAAATCGATTATGCTATTTCTTGAAGAGTTCAATTGTACAGAGGATCTCATCTTTTCTTTACATGTAATCATAAAGGAAGATGTGGAAGCAATTTTACAAATCTGGCCCTGGTTTCAACCTTATTACTTCTAATTTATCAATATATATAGTAATTGTTTAAATTCATAATAGTAGGGGGTTACAAAAGGGCAGCCATTGTAACTTGTCAATATAGATTCTATTAAAAGTTGCTTTTTAGTCTTTTTAAAAAAATTTCAATGACTATGGTGAAGTGATAAAAATTGAATCCAGTTGCACAATTCTGGATGAATTCCAGTGCAATTAAAAGCAGCTTTGAGTCAACGTGAGTCTTATTAAGAACTGCATTTAATGGAAATTGCTCATCACTTAATAAGTGTTCATGCTGAAAGATATTATCAAGCAACACTTCATGGTTACTGGTAAATTAAAACTGTTCAAAATAAAAACAGCAATTAAAACTCCAAGGTACCACCAGGATAAAATTTTATATTTCAGAGTAACTTTTTCCCTTGTACTGAATAAGGTGATTTTAGTTTTCTGTTAAGATCATTAGGTGATAATAAGGTGATTTGTCTGTTTCCTTTAGTGCCAGGAAAAAAAGGAGGGCTATTAAGTGGATCTTGGTGAATAGTAGGAATACTGTGCCATAGCCAAATTAGAACAGTACCATTTTATCTGTTAGACAAATAGGACTGGAAAAGGAAATACAAATATAGTTCGTAGGCCAGTATCTTCATGAGCATGTCTCTGGTGTTACTTTGTCTAGTTGATCTGCTTTATAATATTTCGTTTTGCTGTGTCACTTAAAAAATTTCCTATGGCACTCTTCAGTCATGAGTAAAGTCAACCTGTGTAAAGTACTCTAAGAGTGCAGCAGACTGTGTTGTATAAAGATTGCTGAAGTCAGAGCACTCTGTCAATGTAATTGATAAGTAACTCTTTCAAGGCCCCCCACTGTACAATAAAGTGTCTGGCATGGCTTTTGAAACTGGCAAAGACAATCCTGGGTAGTAAAATTTGGACTAAATTTATTAGTATTTCGTAAGTTTGCACTTGACACAGTCGATACAGCCTAAGTCTATTGCTGACAGTGTATGAGTAGGGTTTTATAACTCATCATAAATAGTTTACTTGAAATCCTACATTCTGCCTCAAACTGTTCATCATATCTCCTTCTCCACTAGTTAGTATAAAAAGCAAATAGTGAAAATAGTTTCTGTATTACAGAAACAAAAAAAAATGCCATCTAAAATTTTGTTGGTAACTTACCTTGTAATACAAAGTAGTTTTGCTGCTTCTATTGTATCTAGTTTTAGGTTTTCTTTTGTTTTAGTGGGAAATAAACTTGTATTCAGTGTAAATGAAGGGGTTGAGGGAAAGTCTCTTGAGGATAAATAGTGTTTTCAAATTACTTATTTTCAGTTGATCCAGCTCTGCTCTCTCCTGACTGCCAAAGAAAGTTTCTAATTAGCACTGAAAGTTTTTCTTTCCATAATTTTAACTAGTTTGTTTTTGAACTACTGCAGGATGACCTCTAAAATTGCCTTTCTGAATGTAATAGGCTTGAATTTTTCTGAGTTCTGCCTTCTTTGCACTTCTAATTTTTATGGTCAGTCTAAACCAGATTATGTTTTAATGCATATGCATTAATGCAGCTTAATGAATTTTTTTGGTTTTTTGTATTAACATGGTAAACACTGAAGAAACATTTAACAAAGGCAGTCAACTTAAACTGTTTATTTGAAATGTGAATAGAATCCATTATCTTAAGGTATAAATCCACAGCTCTAGGAAGTTTTCCCCAATGTCAGTATTTAAAAAGGAATAATTGAAAACCATACTTCAAAGAGAATTTTTTTTGTTATGTCTTGTTTTCTAAAGAAATCTTTTCTCATAGAAGATTGACATAGCTACATGTAGTATATTGACAGTGTACTTTAGGGCAGGATGACTTTTTCAGGATATTTAGTCTTATCTAAGTGTGCTTTTTGCCTAAGGAAGACTTTTTCATTGCTTAATATCTGCAAGTAGAAATAAATGAGACATTAAAATTGTAAAATCTACTGATACGTTTACTGTCTTGAAGCCACTCATTTACAGCTTTTCACGAGTTTCTACTTAACTGTTAGCACACTTCTCAGGAAATAAGTAGCTGTTTGATTTTGCTAAGTCATGACAGCTTTTGTAAAATATTATGATTTAGCTCAATGTTAAAATCTGCACTTCATTTTTGGAATTTATTAGTTACAACCTGTAAACGAGTGTTTTAAACATATATACACAGCGTTAGACTTAGTTAAGGTGGGTTTTTCTGACAGTTCATGTAAAATTTTCTGACAGTTCTATGTAAAACATTTCTTTAAAGTAATGATGTCCGTGAATTTCATGTCTTCAGGGTCCTTGTGTACATGATGAAGAATCTGGCCTCTCTCAGACAGGAATACCTGCGCTTCAAGCCCTTTTGTATCACCGCCAGTTCTATGAACATGTGAATCAGATGGTGAAACACTGTTACCTAGGATGTTACATGTTTGATTTGAATTCTTACAAGGAAGACAAACTCAACATAGAAAAAGGTGGTGTGACTGGTAAGTGATGTTGATGTAATCTTCTGGTATTTGACACCTGCTTAAATAAATTGTAGTTTTGAGTAACTTACCTCCAATAATTCTTAACCCTGCACTTAAATAAGTTGTGAAGTCAAAAGATTGCTGTGAGGATTTAAGTAGATACGTCTCTAGTTTAACATAGCTCAGAAAAGGTTCTGAGCTGTTATTTGCATCTTAAAAAGTTGAAAATGGAAAAGACGTAATTGGTTCTGCAGTAAATTTTCTTGCAAAATATTGGGGGTAAAATACTTTTAACAATTTCCACTTTATGACATCCAGTCAACTTTCATACAAGGAAAATTTGGGAAAAAGAAATACATGAACTGTTTTTAAGATTCCTGTTTCTTGGTGTGTTCAAGGTTACAGGAGTAGGAATGGACTCTAATGATCTGAATTAAGCTGAATTCTAAGACATTCAGATATAATTTAATTAATAGGCTGATAAAATTTAATACTCAGATTGGATTTATTTGTTTATTTTTAACCTGTATACCCTTGGAATATCTCAGATCTAACTTTTATATTGACTAACCATTTATTGAACAATATTTCTAAGGCTCACTATGATGCATTGTGGGAGCACACTTTCTTGTCCAAATATAGCTGATGATCATAAGTTTAGAAAGCTAGGGGGTTTTTCAGAGATCAGTTAGTAAAATCTTTCATGGGGCAGAAAATGAATGTGGTTTTTTTTTTTCTTTTCTTACCTTTTTTGTGGGCCTAAGTTTCCATATTTCCATGTTTTAAGGCTGCTGATTTAAATAGTTCTTTTTTAAGTCTGTGTCATGGGTGGAGTGAGAACTTCAGACAAAGTTGTTTAGAGAAGCCCTCCCAGCAAGTCACAAGGTACAGGAGGGACCTCCTTGCTCTCTAAATGCCTCCTCAGAGAGGAGCCTGGCTGCAGCTGGATTCAATCCTAGACCCAGACTTTTACAGTGGTTTAAATCTAAGGAATTATAGAGATATGTTTGAACCTTTGTCTAACTTTATCCTGTGGGATTAAGGATAGCAAACCAGATATATTTATATAAAAATTAATGACTTTCTATGATAAATGACTAGACAAAAAGATCATAATCAGAATTATTTACTACACAGTATAGGAGCTAAAACTCCTAGTTATGTATATCAAAGGAATTATATTAATGCAATTATATTAAAGCTGGCAAAAAAGAAGCAATTATTAAGTAGAGATTGGTGTTACTCAGCCATACCAATGACCCTGGGCAAATCTCTTTCGCTCAGCCTGGAGTGACCTTTAGGGGCATCCCCACCCCAGGGAGGAATCTCCACACACACTCCAAGGGGTATTTTAGAAAAACCTGCTGTTTGTAAGTGGGACTGGACTTCCAGAGTTTAAAGTGATTGACTGTCAGTCATATGTCTCAGGCCAGCGGGTCCTTAGGAGTTTTAGATAAGAAATGGCAGATATGATAATGTACCCTTCAACTCAATATCAGGATGTTTAACTTTTGGGGTTGAGAGTCAGGCTGCTTTAGTATAATTCAACACCAAAAGCAGCATGACACCCCCCTCTCAGTTCACCACTTACAGTTTTGCAAAATAAAGTATTGTTTGAGTTGTTTCGCACATTCCAGGCCAAGCATCCTGCTGGATTCTGCATTTGTTAAACCTGTTCCAGAGGCATGAACAGAAGAGGAATTTTACTTCCCCAGCTAAGTTATGACTTTATGACAGACCTGAGGAAAAGAGGTTAACTCACTGAGAGAAATACCTCACCAGTACACAAAATTCCAGCCATAAAAATCCTCAATTTCTTCAGTGTCTGCTTTTTTTTATCTATAAGTGTAATTTTTCAATCCAACACACTTTACTGCTCCCACGGTCCTCTTATATGTGCCTTTTGGTAGTTCTGTTGGCTGATGCAATATCATATCTAAGAGCAACTCAAAATGTAGAATGGTACAACTTTTCAGTGAGCTATTGAGATGCATTTAATTCAGTCTTTGCAAATCAAAGCCAGAAAATTTCAGGTATTTCAGGAATAAGGAACAATTTTTTTGTTTCTTTAAAAAGTGGAGAACAGGACCTAAACCCTGTTGGGTTTTTCCCTATGTAGTTTTCTCACATTTTTCAGGAATGTAAAAAACTCATCTGCAATGTTATGTTAAAAATAAAATAGTTCAGTTTACTAATTGCTGAGGATACATATAGGACATCTACTTTTGTGGGGTTTGCACTCACAAACTGTGCAGTCTAGCTTTATGCTTTTTTATTTTCTTTTCTAAATATATGACAGCTTCAAAAGTATTACTGACAGATTTGTGCTATAAATTTTTTGGCAGTTTTTATTCCAAAACAGATTTACAAAGTAATTCTGCCTTTGTTATACTTATGAATATGAGTCCTCTTGAAACTATTTCTCTTAAAATGCGAATTTGAAGTTTTTTGAAGACAAGGACATCAGTTTATTATGTGTGTTCTTTAAGACCCTAGTATAGTACTTCAATACTTTTGTACTTTTGTGTTTTAACTAAAACAAAATCTAAACTATTTGAAATGACTGAAGGCTATGTAACTGCACTTTGAGCAAAGTGTAGTTTTTCCTAGACTACTTCATGTTGCATTGAAATTTTTTTATTTCTGTTTATTCAGGGAATTTGATGTGTAAGATTTCATAGATACAGTGTGTGAAAACTTGTGTTCTGAGATCTTCAGAAGGATAGCTATGGTTGGCTACTTTTTCACTGAAACAATCCTTTAAAAATCTTGTTATGCTCTCTGCTGACCTTATAGTAATTTTTATTCTTATTTTTGTTGCCCTACAGATTTTGATGATTCTCTCAATCTTTGGAAGGCACCACCTAGCCAGAGAAAATCTTCACATTCTCACTCGACATCTGAAACTATGGTAACTTGCAGAGTAATTATTAATTTTAAATATAAGTTGTTAATGTTAACTGCTTTCAAGAAAATTAGCACTCTTAAAATTGTTTAAAAAACTCCAGCAAAACACAAAACTGAAATAAATCAGAAATTAGCTGTGAAATTAAGTTGAAATTTACTCCAATGTAGGTTTAATATGCTGAAGAAACCCTTTTGTGATTCTTAACCTGAGCAAAAATAAATAAGGTAGCTTGCCTTGACTAGCTAAATGCATAGGGCATTCTGAATATGCATAGGGCACTGAATTCTATAGCTTCCCACAGCAAGACACATTCTCTAGAGATTAATCTGTAATTGGCTTTATTGACAAAATACAGTCATCTCCATTTCTGGTTGTCACTTCTGTTGCTTTTATCCAAATTGTCCGTTCAGAGTGAACGTGTGTTTACACAACACAGCTACAGAACTGGATCAATCAAAGCCACATAAATACATTGAGTATTCTGTGCCATAATAAACTCTGGATTGTGAAAATGCTTTTGTAGAATTTAAAAGTGGCACAAGTGCTTGCAGGATCCAAAACAGACATGGAAAACGGAAAGCAGGTGGCTGCTTGAAAAATTTGTTTCTGGCTAGGGTGACGATGGCAATGAAAAGTTGTACACATGTGCTGTCTTTCAAGATGGGAAATACAAAGGAGGAGAAATGGAAAGACTTTCTTTCAATTCCAGAGTAGATTTGCAATATCAGTTCAGGCTGTTGGGGAATCTTTTATAACATTCATTAGTTACCTGATAAAAATCATGTATTTTTCAAAGACTGCAATATAGATCTGAGAAGACTCTGACATGTGGCACTGAAATCCATTTTTTAGTTTCATGTTCAAAAATTTTTCATTTATGAATGACCATCTAATCTATTACTGAAGCCAGAATATCATTGTTTAGAAGTTTCTTTTCTCTTAAACCCGATGCATGTGTTGATACAACAAAGGCTGACAAATCACAAGATCCTATATTTTTTTATTGACAAAAATTGCTGTGCTCAGTTTTGCTGTGGAACATGGTAAAAATAAAACCAGATAAACTAGTATTGAAATTTTGTCTCAAAAGCATTACACAGGTATAATTTCCTTGTTCTTTTGATTGTCTGTTATAAATTTATTGCTGTCTAGTACTGATAAGATTATTTTGAATTTTTTTAATAATTGAGGAAAAAGCGCGCTTTAGTTGTAAACTGTTTTCTCATTTTCAGAAATTTTACTAATTAATTTGATTTTCATTAATGAAGAACAACAGCCCCCCAGCCCCCTGGGGTTATTTTAAACACGAATATTCAAATTTGAAGATCAAAACTAAAATAAATGAAAGTGCATGTAAATCAGGAAGTACATGCAATCATGATTGCTCCTTAAAAACATTTACATAAGAATCTCAGATTTTTTTAAAAGCAGTTGTTCCCAGATCACGTTTTACTGAATAAATTGAGTGCCACTTACTTAGAAGAATGAAAGTTGGACAAATTTAATCTTCTTTCATGTATGTTACTTGAAGACAAAATTAAACTCCAGCAATTCTTATCAGAGCTTGGTGTCTAATCTACTTAAAATTGTGCTTAAGTTTTTATGAAGAATTGGATGAGTTCATAACACTAAATTTTTTCAGCTTTGGTAGTAAAAAAAAAAAAAAAAGGAAAAAATAATTTGGAATCTACTAGATCAAATTAATGTATCATTTATATATGTAAAGTGGCATCATAATTTAACCCAAAGACTTAGCTCTACAATTTCATTCAACAGATAGGCAACTAATTATTAACAGTGGAAAGAACAGTGTAATAATAAGCTATAGTAACTTATATCAGTCTTCCACATATTGTAGACTTCATACTTGCTAAGATAAGGCTCTTACAGCTAACCATGTGAGTTTTATAGAAGTTTGTGTCTTGTTTTCTTTTCCTTCTTTCCCTGACACATATGAAGATGTCACACTAAGACTTTGATTGTCATTTCTGGAAGTTAGTTTAATTTCCATTTACCCTTCATGGACATTTTTAGCAGCTGTAAACTTTATTTTTTCTTTTTAATTAACTAAGTTTCTTACCTTTAAAAAAATGCCAGTGCTGACATGACATATTGAAAATTTGCAAGCTGCAAGATGTAGAGGTCTGATGTTCCAATGCCATTATTAATTAGGAGAAAAAAGGTTGGTGAGCGTAACTTTGATGGAGGCTGATTGCAAACTGTGTTTCAGAGGGCAGTTACCTGAAGTATCTACTGAAGTTAGGAAATACTTCTGAAAAGTCAGACTTGTCCTGAAATCTCAGGCATTTGTAGTTTATTCCTACATAACTTCAAATTTTTGGGTCACAGTTCAGCCCAGTTTCTTTTTTGATGTACGAGTAAAGAAATACATTTATGAAGCCATTACAAAAAGTTTGTAGACATTTGTTGCTAAATGTTGGATGTTGATAGTGCCAGGAAGATATTGTTATTCCAAGCCCACGAGATGGCGTGCTTTCCCCATCACAGATGGAAAGGAATCGGCAGGTCTCACTGAAGGGAGAAATGTGTTTTAGGTGCATGGCACAGATTTGATGAAAATGCCCACAAATACTTAAGAATGATCAATCAAACTAAGTAGAATTTATTTCTTTTGAAAGCTCTTCTCTGATATTTTAATAACATTTAAAAAAAAAATTATCTAGGTATGTCCATATTGATTCCTATTGCTAACATTCTATTAGTTTTCTCTGCTTCCAGATTTCATGTAACCAGTACTTTATTTGAGCTGTCTGCTATCATGAGCTGAGTTCACATAGGGCCATATGACCATAATTGAAAGTTTGCAACTAAATTACTTTTCGACTTCATCTTTTTTCCTCCATGCCCAATTATTTTCCCCAAATTTGCAGAAAGAAAAATTGAGAAAATGAAAAAGACAGTCAGAAATTTTGCAGAGACTATAAGTAAAATTTTGCTTGGTTTATAGAGTAAAGAATAGTCATGTGGGGATGAAATCAATGATTCGGTGTAATAGAAAAAGACAGCAGAACTGGATTGTCTGTACTGTGTTAACTCATATGCACTGTATTTTGTGTCTTTAAGATCCCAGTGGCTTACAGATTTTTGTCAAATTTGTCTTTATTTTTCTGTGAACTGGAATGGGAATACTACAAAAAGGCCAGTTCTGAGATGATTAATAATCTTGGTGTTTTATAGAATAAATAGTTTAAATGTTAACTCGGGTTATCATTAGAGAAGACAAATCCTTTACTCTTGTTTTAACCAACATGTTTGGTTTGTGTTTCATAGATATGATAAGAGATCGCCAATCTGCATGGCAATACTGACTTTTTACACTGTATAAATATTCTGGGGCTGTTCTGTGTCCAGGAAATCTTTGCAAAATGAGCAGTTATTTAAAAACTTGAGCTAAAAGTGATGTGGGCTGAATATCTAGAGATATCTCCCAAACAGCTTTAAGTCATGGCCATTCTTTCCTATGAAATCTTCTTGCTATTTTTTATAAAAATGTGTGCTTTATTTTCTGGGACTGTGGTTACCAGAGTACTATACAGTTAAGTGATTTAAACCTTTGAAAGGGAGCTGAATAGAATTAATCACTGCAAGCCTATTAAAGCAATGCCAGAGGGATTTTTGTACTAGAGGTTAAGAAAAGACCTTTTATTGCTATCTAGTAGATAAATGGCAAAACCCTCAGATTTCTCCTGTGTTTCCACTCTGGCAATTTTTGTATTCTTTTGAATTAGTTCTAATCTGCAGTTGTCATCTCCCTCTCCACACACAGAGAAACTTTTCCCCTATTACACCCCCTTCCAAAGTTTCACTGTTAAGCAACACAACGCTTCATTGCTCCCAGGAACAATATAGTGGTAGTAGTAAATATCCTTTACTAAATACTGTGTGTCAAACTTCCAGTTCATCCTTATCAAAGGTGATTTATAAAAGTGGTAATATCTTTTCCTTTTTTTCCTGGAAGGCGGAACAGTGTGGGAACAACTTCATTGTGTTACTGTATGTTTTCTGTTATCACAGCAGAAAATTTTGAGGTTTAACCTATTTCCCACTGCCATGCAATTATCAATAAATGTTCCATCAGTGCAGGAAGATTTTATTTTTCTAACCAGATAAAGCTTTTGCTGTTTTTTTTAAATTTATTTTTTAATGTAACTGAGAACTTTTTTATTTTTTTGCCCGAAGTATTTCTAGAATTATAGAAGATAGAGAAAGAACAGTTGTATGATGTAGCTGATACTTTTTACTAATATGTGAAAGGTTCATAATATTCATAATAATGTCTGTAAGATGACTCTCAATATAATTAAAGTCCTTTTAGGGTTTTACTTGTTTCAGAAGAACCATATGGACTGTTAAATGTTACATTTTGGGTTTGTACTATTTAAGGAAAAGTGTTATGGTTTTTCTCACCTGTTAGAATGCTTGGAATTGATGTATAGTGCTGAATAAATGAAGAATTTGCCATGTGTCAAGATAGATTGGTTTTTAGTAATTATTTAAATTAGCAAGCATGGAACTTCAAGCAACTTTTCTTTAAATTGGAAAATATGCTTTTTAGTTGTGCAATCAAAATAGATTTTGAATTTCAATCACTCAGTACAGCTTGGTACTGCATTTTGCTAATAAGAAAATAATTTAGCAAAGCATTGTCCTAGTGTTTATGTGATCCAAATCAATGTGAATCCTATGTTTTGGACACACCCCCAGAGCTTACTGTAGCTTGTTTTATGTGTTAGACTAATGACTGACTTTTCTTGAGGAATAACTGAGCAGGCTTAGGAAGAAAGACTTACGATTGTAGGATGAACAATAGTGGGAGACTAGAGGAAAATGTGGGAGAAAAGGAACTTACAAGGTGGAGGTTGCAAGGGTACAATAGCTTGCACCCTTTTTGTCTGTTAAGTCACTTTTAACATTTCCTTGGATAAAAATATATTCCAATATATTTATTCGAATGAAACTTTAAAAAAACCCCAAACCTTTGAGATATTTCAGTCTTCCTTGGAAAGCTCACTGTGAGGAAAATTCTAATAACAGCCTTCTTCAATTTATAACTCTGTTGGGATTTCGTTGGATTTTCCAACATTCTGTATTCTTTGCTTTGTGTAGTGACAATCTTGAAGAAAATTGTCTGATATTACTTTTCCGTCTAGAAAATAAAAACCAGAAGTGAAAGAGTGACTTGACACGATAGATACTTGTCCAGTGCTCTGAAACAAGTTACAGGTGTTGTGTCACTAAAGCACATCATTTAGGTGGGTTCTGGGTCTTCTGATCTCAGGCTTGCGGTTTTAAACACAGTAGCCAAGAGCATTAGGAACTTCTGAAGGCACACAAAATTCATAATGAAAATAATGCAAAATTGATACGAGGAGCGTGGTATTATCTACTGTCATTTAAACATCTCATATCTTCACTATGAAATGAATTCATTTAAAGATTTAGGATTAAGGATAAGGGAAGTACCTAGAGTTCAAAAGACTCAGGGACGTCAACTTTGATGACAAATGCACTTGTGATATTTTTATCTGAGTGTGTTCTGGTACAAAGGGACAAGTGCTGATGTTCTCAGTAGAGCAAATAGCCCATGAAAAATTTGAGTTTAAATGCTTCAGTAATGTCTTTCTATCTTTATCCAAATGTAGGTTGAGTCAATTATATGGATGAAAAAGGATGAAGAGAAGGAATTTCCAGTAACATGGGCATTGATCAGTTTTTGACTGAACTGTTTCAGACTGTTCATATTGCCCATCTTTTAATAGTTTCAATTATTGGGTTTTTTATCTCATATATATGTACACATAGTGGACAAAATCTAATCAAATTGATTTTGAACAGTAATAGTTACATCATATTTGATTTTGTTGGTTATGATGGGTTGTTCCTCCTTCCCAAGGAGAATATAAATAAAAAACTAGTCTGTAGAAGTTGGAATCAACTCGTTTCCTTTTTATGGCTTTCTAGATTCTGTCTGCATCACCATCACTGGGGAGTGTTACTGAGCTTCAGGCAACAGTTCCAGGTTCAGCCAGTTTTATTCCAGAAACTGTGGCTGATCGGCTTACGGCACAAGGTAAGTCAAGCTTGAGTCTTGTACCTGGTACTAAATGCAGTGTATTCACCCACTCATGTTTCAGTATTTCTCCATGCTGTACATTGTACAGCTTGCAAGTTGCTGGAGCAGTTGATGCTTCCTGTGGTTGTTTTAGAAGACAAACATTAAACACTTCCTTTAATATGAAATTTGACAGAAGCAAGTGAAAATGGTAGTGCTTGAAATGTAATTTAAGGCTTAGGTTCTTCTCCTGGTATCTAGTCATGCTTTCAACACATCTGTCATGGTAGAGCTGTCATATACATACATGCCCACAGGAGTATGTATGCACACACATACACAAAGATGTATGTATAATTCTCTTTATAGGTAGAAAGATAAAAACTAATATTATCTAAAAAATATATTTATAATCATATATGTAGAGAGAGCTGTGTACAAATAAAAATATTTTTCTTCTAAAGGAAGGACTGGGAATTTGTGTCTTTCCAAATTTGCTAGTTATTTTTATTAAATGTCTAGTAGAGGGAGCATTTTATTTTTGAACTATTTCCTGTATCTGATTTCATCTTTTTTCTTTTTTTTTCCGTTCATTCCTGAATATACAGTTTAAATATAGAGAGGACTTGGATGTTTTGTGAAAAATACAAATCAACTTGGTTTATTAACTGCTGTAATTTAATCTTTTGGTTGTATTGGGTCTTTTTATTCAACACACTCTAGGGCAAAGTGATACAACCATAACAGAATCTCCGAGTCAACATGATTCTCCCATGTCTGCTGCTCTGTCTAAACAGCGTGCTGTAGTCACACCTGCCCTTTTGTCAGCTGTTTGCAGCCTTCTGCACAATCTGCTGGTTGTCATGCCAAAAGATACTGGAGTTGCTCTTCAACAAACACATTTGCTAACAACTCTCAGCAGGTATGAGATCGATAACTGTTGAACTACAAACAAGGTATAGCAATAGACGTTTAAAAATCTTCAAATGAGATCTACCCATGTTTCTTACTAAAACTGTTACACATATTGATCACTTCTTGCTCCTGAAGTGTTCAAAATTGCTTTTTTTTAAATGAAAAAATACAATAAATTGAAGAAAATCAGAATTCCTTCCTTTTCACAGAACAGGTAGTCCAAGTATTGGTGATTCCATTTGTGGTGTATGTCTTATACAGGACTACTGTGTTCCTCTCATGATGTCTTAGGGTTTTGTCAGGTATTTGGAATTGCAGATCATTTCAGCTCATTTTATGTTTTTCTTCTTTGGATTCTATCAAATATTTTGAAGATGAGCCAGGGATTTTCACACTAAAAGAGAGTAAATAAGACTTGGCCAAATTTGGATGATGGATCTTAGTGCTTTACTTCCTTTTAAAAGGAGGAACCACTTTGAAGAAGTCTTCAGATTGTATGCCATGTTTCCATTTCCATTGTAGCAAATTCTTTTGTCTATAAAAAATGTTTGGAAGTCCTGAAGTGCAGCATGAAAAATTAGTTCATTTTTTGGTAAAAGTTTTCAAGAGCATTTGTAGTTGCTCTTCATAGTGCAATTAATGGAAAAAACAAAATACAGACAAACAAACAAACATAAAACCTCAACAACCCTGGTGTGAATACAGCTCATATTATTGCAGAGCTGTTTATTCTTCTAGAGAAAAGAAAATAAGAAATCAAATAGAAAAAATTGATTTTTGCCAGTGCAGTAACAGCTATTGGAATTTATATTAGTCTAGCTATTTTGAAACAACATACTGCTACTATAGTTGCCATTGCACTAGACTTCCTTAAAGTAGTGGGGTTTAACAGTAAGTGCATCTTACTTTATTTTTACTCTGTTTATTTGTATTATTGTCTTCTATGGAATGTTAAGTTAATAGAATGTTTAATCATTTAACTATATTTCTAACCAGTATGTTTTGTTTTAGTCTTGTAAGTGCTAATCTGGTTGAAAGATACATCTTGGAACTGAAAGCTCCATTGGGTCATCGATGTCATATAGAACATGTAAAAGCTCAGGTTAGAGAAGCATTTGTTACTTCCTAATTTTTTGAAGTTATGAATTTAATGATGTTGGCATAATTTATATTCATTAACATAGTCCAGACACAGTGCTATAGGCTCCATTCATGTGAATCTTTGTGCTTTTGACAAAGCTTAAGTAAAAATAAACCATTTTACTCAACATAGAAGAATTAATTTCTGTGTTAGGACTATAATTGGAAAGACCAAACTGAAAATGAATTGTCTTTTAAAAGTAGCCATTGAAGAAATTATGTAATAGAATATTTTTTGTATGTTGCCAAAGTATGAGCCAGATATAGTTACTGACACATTGGATATTTAATTTTTGTAACAAACCTGGCTGCTTTGCTTTTTCTCTGATTCTGCAGACACTTACATGGTTCTCAACTAATTTTGATGTTTGCAAACCATACAGGGTTACTGCTGATAGAACTACCCTTTTATCAAATTTAATTCTCTATATACAATGTATAGAACATGCTGTTTCATGACACAGAGCCATTTCATAGCTTCTGCTGCTCTACATTCAGATTTACTTAGAAGAAAATTACTCCTCTAATTAAAGAAATATGTTTCTGCAGAAAACTTATGAGAATAAATAAATATGTCAGCTTCTGCTTTTAGGAAGACACATGTATTCCTCAGTATTAGTGACCATTTTTTATGTTTTTCTTTGTGACCTTCCAATGAGTATGCTGCTGTACATGTAGTGAGAGTCATGACCTTCTCACAAGGAACTTTTGCTTTGTTACTAGAAAATTGATTGCACACATGTGTTTCCAGGCCAGGGATTCTGTTTCATCTTCTACAGTAAAAATTAAGAGAAACATTTTATATTAATGTCCTATTATTTATTTTAAGTGGTGTATATTAAAATGTTATGAATCAGTTGATGTAATGTGAGTAAATTTAAAATAATGTGGAAGGTGTATGTATGTCTTTATTTCATATCTGTCTACAAATATTTGACAGGTCTTGTTACTACTTCAGTACTTGTCATCTGTGTCCAGGCTTCTAAAATCATGTTTATTGGTGGACTCTCATCTTGTAAGCCAGGATGAACTGCTGAAACCTCTCTTGGGGAATACCTCCAGGATTCTCACCATACATCCCAAAGATGGCTTAGGTAATGAAGTACTTTGTTTCCTTTATAACCAGACAGAGGCAGGTCTTGATTTAGGTACCCCCTTGATGTAAATGGACAGGTGTGGTCAGGCTCAGCTTTCCAGGTTTGTGCACATTTGTAAACAGTTTGATTTTTTTCTGTGTTATCTTTGCAGATGCTGAGTTAACATCTGTACTTCATGAAACATGGGTAGACTCTTTCAGCCTTCTAGCTACATTACTGTGGAAAAGTGGCCAGATATCTTTTCCATCTGTGACAGCAGCCCTTGCAAATCACTGCACAGCAATAATTGGTAATGACTATTCCTGGATGTTTTTTTTCCTAGCAACTAATAAACAAATAGAAGAGAGTCATTCCTTTTTAGATGCTATTAAGTAATTACTAATGAGATATCCACAGAAAACCAATGTGTCCAGAGCTTGACTGACTTGTTTTGTTTCCTTCACATGTATGGATGAGTGATTTTAGTTGTAAACCTTAACCAAATGTGGCATTTGTGAAATGATCCATTAGCACTTCATTTTTTCCCCTTCTTTCTTTTAAAATGTCTTACATAAAAGGAAAGCAAAGTTTTGAGGGGAGATGAGAGATATATAAATCCAAGATTATTATACAAGAGCTTGTTTATTGTATTTTAATTATTCTTACATTAGTTACTTGCATAGCTAGGCAAGATTATGTGACATGTTTCAGTGCTGAAGTATGAACATAGTCCAGACAAGCTTGTGCATGTTAAGAGATCTAGTGAATCCAAATCCAATTGCAAATAAAGCAGCTAATGGATACTGTTGGTTTTATAATGTAAGCTGTTGAGAAAATGAGGAGAGTTCAAAAAATTACTGGACAAATGAGTGATTTGAGTGAAATGGAGTTTGCTTTTTTGTTTTATAGTCAAATGAATGCAGAGCAATTAATTCATTCAACCTTTATAAAACTCAAACTTTTCTTTCTTAGATGTTTTGAAGACTTACAAGATGCATAGAATTTGTAGAATTCTTTAGGCAGTGCACAGTATAACTGCTTCCAGGTTCATGTGCTTTCTTTGATAAGTCTGTGCTCTAAAGTATATTTGAGCTTTATTGTAAAAATTTTAACTTTTTTGTTTAACCTTTTAGATACCATTTCTGATTGTATTCATCTGTCTACCACATATCCTGCTTTATATGTGGCTAGTTTACAGTTCCTCTCTGTCCTTTTGAATGAGGAAGGAAGAAAACAGCTCCAGGATAAACAGAGTGTATGTCAGAATCCAACTATTAGCTTTCTTCTGGATCACGCTGAAGAATGCCAAGCACCAGTGACTCAACTTACTGCTTTAATTATTCAGGTATTTAAAGTTTGACAATGTGATTGCAGGATATATTTTTGCATTTTTGATTCCTTTACCTCCTTTATATTTAATCCTTCACTTATTTACAGGTTGGTAAAAGTAAGCAAATTATATGTGAAATTTGTGTCTTATTTGTTTTCCCTCCAACTTAGTTCTTTTATCTATATACTTATTTTCCTTCTTGAATTTATGTGCAGTTTGTCAGTGTAGTAGTCATAGTGATCTATGATTAGAAGTGTAGTGTTTTTTCTGAATGATGCATATTATATAAAATGTCACTTATGATTTCTATTGTTCTGAATTCATAGTCTTATAACTATTTTTTAATAAGTATCTTAGTACTATTTTGCTATGTAAAGCATATTTTTTTGACATGTATTGGTCATATATTGGATGGTGTGACCAAAAGAATGCTCTCTTAGCATTCATCTTCTCTCTTCCTATCGATGCTGAATTCTTGTAGAATAACCTTGCTCCTACCAAGGCTTGTCCTGCTATCTGTCACAAACACTGTGTTCCTTTGCTGCTCTGTTGCAGCACTGTGCCTCTATTCTGTCTATTGGGGCACGGTATTCTGTCCACTGAGACTCTGCTGTCTTTCAGGGAGGAAAAACTTCCAATATGGTCTTTCTTGGTCACTCTAGAGGCCACTGAAACTTGAATTCTCTGTGCCTTTGGCAACCAATTTCAGCCAATTTGGGGGCACAGCATTTTCCTGTGAGGACACGATTTTTCAGGGACTCAAGCAAAACAGGGGCACTTTGTTCAAATCCCGTAGTTTGCTAAATATCCTGTTAGGCTTTTGTATTAATGCTTGCATATGTGCCTGAAACAAAAGTCCTTGGCTCTGGTACAAGAAGTATGGTTGCATGAGAGTATGTCTGCTAAAAACATGTTGTAACATCGCTCTATTTTCATACGAGTGTACTCTGCTTATCAGTCTGTGCCAGCAAAAAGGGGCCATTCTTTTGCTGAGAGCAGAAGTTGATACAATGAAAATGAACTGCAGCCAGGTCAATGAAAGGACATTAGACATAGTTTGAATATTCTAAGAGACATCAGAGCTTTTAACATGATTTTTAACTGTTCAGAGATGTAGACAGACATGGCATTTTGTTCATAAAAGAGTTCAAAAGATAGCCTATGCTCTCTGGGTCCTCACAGGGCTGTTATGATCTCCCCAAAAGGATAACAGAATTAGGAAAGAAACAGCTTCAGTTTCTTAGATCAAAGTACATGTTTTTATTTACACCCCCTCACAGTAGTCATTGAGAGGACAGTGGAATGAGCCCGTGGGATGTAAAATAACCTATTAAAACAACAAACACCTAGACAAAACCACCATTAAAAATGAAAAAGCCAAAAATATTTTGACTTTCTTCAGGAGAAGCACTCTTAAAGAGAAGCAGTCAAGCAGATAATTGGCTAACATAGAAAAGGATGGGAGACTTTTCAAACAGTCATCTCCATTAATCATCCTAAATACATAAAATCTACAAAATACCTGATATATACAGTGGCAAATGCTACTTTAGTACTAATTTAGTGAATATTAGTAGACCAGGTCTCAAATTGGAATTCATTATCACATATAAGAAATCTAGTAAGTGCACATGCTGTCTTTGAAAGGCTTTGGTTGTTTTGTATACGTAAACATTAATCCTTGTGTACGAGTGCTTAAGATAAGAAATAAAATTAAGAAGGAAGTCACAATCTATACATAAACTCTCAAATTTTGGCCCTAGCATGTTTTTTCCTAGATATAAAGCTTACAATATTTTAGAAAGACTGTGATTTCCTCTGCAACTAACTTACAGTAGGTGAAGACTAAGATAGCCAGATCTACTGTGGATTTATGGGGCATCTTAAATGTATTATGCAATATAATTTCAAAAAATAATTGTGTCCATTCTCATTTTAATACTTTTATAATAGTTTATAGAATATTTTGGCACAAGACAGTATAAATTTCTAGAATTATTTTTTCCATTCAACTAGTAGTTAATCATTAATTAATTCTTAATTACTTGTGCTCCCTATGCTTGACATAAATTTTCTTCTTTTATTATGAGCTGCAGTTCTTGATGGCAGTGTAAGAAAAAAATGCATAGAAGAGCATGCTTCAAAAAAGAACGGAATTTTGCTAGTGTTCAAGATAAAATTTAGAAAATAGTAAGATGAAATTAAAACTTTTGAAAAAGATACAGATATAAGACAACTCACCTTAATTATTGGATCAGTTGTAGTGTGCCACATAGTATTTACAGGAAAATACCCAAGAGGTTTATAGTTAATATGTTTTGTATTACTAAAATATTAATGAATATTAAGAAAAAGTAAAAATGTCTAGCAATTTAATAGGGCAAAAGCCTTTGAGTGGGTAAGTCACAAAACCTACCTCTTAGGCTATGCAGGATTGCTGGAGCTCAACAATTTTTTCTTTCCTGGCTTGTGTCAATTAGTTTAAGCTTTAAGCTTTTAAGTACTCAAACATCTAAATTTTTTTATTTAAAAAGAAACCATCACCTATCAGAACAGAAAAACAGTGAATTTACTTAGAACATTCTTGTATTGCTGTTAGATTTGAGATTTCACACCAGATCTAATAAAAACAGTTGCAGTCCAAATGTAAAGTTCTTTTTTGTTGGTTATAAACACAGAACCCAGTCCATGCTTTGGTGCTTTGATTTGGTGTCAGTTGTCCTTATCAATGAGGTGTTGGGATTTTTCTATTTATTAACTTACTATTCTTTATTCTTTGACCTTCTCACCCCTGGTTACAGTGAACACTTCAATAAATTATGACCTTAGAGCATACAACGATATTTTATTGCATATGAAAATTTGAAAAAAATATTAGTCCATTAATACGTGGTGTATGTAGAATTAAAATGTATGAGATCCTACGGATAGGTACTCATGAGATTTCTGTCTAAAGCATTAAGATTTTCTTAAGAAGTTGTGTTTTTGGCTAACTTCAAAATATGTTTTTCTCTTTACTATGAACCAGCAACTGTTCTTATTTTACTGTGTTTTTCTGATTGCAATGGATGGTGTTTTCTGTTATCTTGGATGTCAGAACTGGCATGGTGTTTTAGGGAAAATTGCTAGATAGACAAAATTCTCTGGTGCATAATATATGAAGCACAGACTGCTCCTTGTCTTCCAACTATCTTGTTATATGATTCTAAATAAATATTCCTTTGAAAATACAGAGATTGTACTTAGGTTATTAGAAATGTGGTGATGCTTACAAAGGCCTCACGAAACTAAGACAAGCTACCATTTCTCACTGGTTAGTAAGAGTGTCTAAAATAATTCTCAGTGATTTTTTTTTAAGGAATTTCACTGTATTTAATCTCTTCATCATCATTGTGTAGAAGGAAAGTGAGATTGCACTAAAGGCATGCCAGTGAGTTGTCTGCAATAGCAAGCCTATTCCTGAATATTAGGGAAAGTACAGAATGCCAGGATTTGGAATCTAGGCCTTAGAAAAGTAGAATGTTAAGAATAAGAGGAGTGGGCTTAGGAGCAAAAGAATAGAGATTTAATTTTTAAAAAATTAATTACAAAAAATCCCGAAACGCTTCAATGCAGACTGACTGTAAACATGAATATAGAGAGGGAGAACTCTATAGAGGAATACAGTGACAAATCATCCAAATGAAAATATAGACTCTGACAATCTATTTATAGCTATGAATACTACTTTAAATATGGCCACTTTTTCATTTCAGTAATGAAATTGCATTTTTGTAGGTCTGTGAAAGAAAATCTTCAAAGGATGTGCTGAAAGAAGTTGCTACAAATGCACTGTTGTCTCTGTTAGCTGTCAGTAAAAATGCCCAGAAATGTGCTTTGGAAGGTGAGCATTTCAAAATGTATGTTAAATTATATTTGAATCAAATGCTTGCAGGTGTTTAACATACTACCTTTAGATTGTAATTTCTTTTTCAAAGCAGAAGACCTAGGTTTCAGTGGTAGGGTTTTTTTTTTTTTGAGATTTTCACTAAGAAATCTTACTATTAATAAAGGTTTTCAGCTGCAGATGAAATATTATGTTGTAGGCAGTTTAAAACCCTGTGGTGAAGTCACGGCTCTGTGTTGGAGTAAGAAGAGACCTGTTAGCTTTTTACCACTAATGGCATATTCATCCATTAGAAACTGGAGATTTTTCACTGGCAGTGTCTTCCAATACTTTTGTAGGGTGAAAGTATGCCCTGTGTTTTCAGTTCTGGCTATACCTGGACAAGAGGAGACTTCCTTTTCTCAGCTTTGTTCTTCCCTGACTGTTTCTTTGGTCCCATTTCACAGTTTAAGTAGGACTTTCTTCCCTTCACAGTAGTGAACCAACTTCTAATCAAAGGCTTCTTATGCCCTCTAGAACACAGGGGAGAATGGTGAATTTGCATTTCTCATGCATCATGTGTTTTACGCCTTTTGATCTGCTCAGTGTCTGATCCCTATAGTGGTAGAAAACTCAGCTCCAAGTCTTACACTTTCTGCTCTTTCCCAGTGTATTGGTTCTGTACTCAGCCCTTACTTCAGTCAGGGTTCTTCTTCTGTTGATGACTTACTAGATCATCTAAGTTCCTGCTTCCTGTGAAAGCACTTCCACTGCAGGAAGTGCATCATTCTGTGCTAGAACAGCCGTCAAGTCATCCTTGCTGTTGTGCAACACAGACCTTAGAAAAGAGGAAGAGAACTTCTGGGGTTCAAAGCAATGTTCTAAAGATACCTGTAGCTCTAGGATCACCTGTTCAACAAGGCCAGTGGTGTCCTGGGGTGCATTAGGAAGAGTTTTGCCAGCAGTTCAAGGGAGGTGATCCCACCCCTCTACTCAGCCCTAGTGAGGCCACATTTGGGGTGCTGTGTCCAGTTCTAGGCTCCTCAGGGCAAGAGAGACATGGAGCTCCTGGAGCAGCTCCAGCGGAAGGCAACAAAGTTGACCAAGGGACTGGACCGTCTCTTTTTACAAGGAGAGCTTCTGAGGGAGCTGGGCCTGTTCAGCCTCAAGAGGAGATGACTGAGAGGGGGCCTTATCAATGTCTGTAAGAATCTGAAGGGAGGATGTCGGGAGGATGGAGCCAGGCTCTTCTTGGTGTCACCAAGCAATAAGACAACAGGCAGTGGGCAGACTGATGCACGGGAAGTTCCTCCTGAACACAAGAAAGAACTTCTTTATTGTGCAGTTAAAAATGCCAAGTCCTGCACCTCAAAAGGTACAAGCCCTTACAGCAGTGGAGGCTGACTGGAGAGCTGAAAAGGGCCTGGTAGGCAGCAGGCTGAGTGTGAGAAGACTAACCCCATCCTGGACTGTATTAACAGGAACACAGCCATTAGATCCAGGGGATCTTTCTTTCCTCTACTTACCACTTGTTAGACTAAATCTAGAATACTGCATCCAGTTTTGGCCCAGTACAACAAATGTCAGCTAACAGGAGCAGGTTCACCAGAAGGCCATCAGGGTGGTTGTGTTCACGCGTCATTAGAGAAGAAGCTGAGGGAGCTGACTTATGTTCAACGTGGAGAAAATAAGGTTTTGGAAGACCTATGAGATTTTGAAGAAGTTGGAGACAGGTTTCTTACAGCAGTGCGTGGTATAGGGAAGTGCATGGGAGGATGGGAAGAATGGGCATAAATTGAAACATGAAAGTCAAACTTCTTGTAAATAAACATTTGCTCTTTGAAGGCAGTAAAGCAGTGCTAGACATAGTGTGCTGTCTCTGTCTTTAGACATTTTCAAGACCCAGCAGGATAAAGCTGCAGGCAAACCTTGCCTGCTTGAAGCTTGCTCTGCTTTGAAGAGAAGGTTGGCTATGTGATCTCTGGAGGCCATCTCTTCCAACTTGAATTATCCCATTATCATGGAATCATAGAATGCATTGGAAAGGGCCTTTAAAGGCCATCTTGGCCAACCCCCCCTGCAAAAATCAGGAACAGCCTCAACTTTATCAGGTTACTCAAAGCCCTCTCCAACCTGTTTCCAGGGGTGGAGCATCCACCACCTCTCTGGACAGCCTGTTCCAGTGTTTCACCATCCTCATTGTAAAAAATTTCTTCCTCACACCTAGTCTAAATTTGTCCTCTTTTAGTTTAAAACCATTACCCCTTAAAACAGGCCCCACTAAAATGTTTGTTGCCATCTTTCTTAAGCATTTCCTTTGAAGTGGAAGGCTGCAACCAAGTCTTCCTGGAGCATTCTCTTCTCCAGGCTGAACAATCCCAACCCTCTCAGCCTGTCTTCATAGATGTAATAGATCCCTCTCAGGATTATTGTGATCTCCCTCTGGACTTGCTCCAACAGCTCTTTTCTGTGCTGAGGACCCCAGAGCTGGATGCAGCACTCCAGGTGGGGTCTCAGCAGAGCAGAGCAGAGGGGCAGAATCTCCTCCCTTGCCCTGCTGGCCACGCTGCTTTGGATGCAGCCCATGATGGACTTGGCCTTCTAGACTGTGAGCACACATTGCCTGGCCATGTCCGACCTTTCATTCACCAGCACCCTAATTACACCTTGGCAGGCTGTTCTCAATCCTTTTATCCCAATCTGTGTTGATACTTGGGATTGTCCCAACCAAGTGCAGCACCTTGCAAATGACCTTGTTGAGTGTCATGAGGTCCATCTGGACCTTGAGCTTGTCCATGTCCCTCTGGGTGGCATCTGAGACCTCAGGTGTGTCAATTGCACTGCTCAGTTTGGTGTCACATGCAAATTTGCTGTAGGTGCACTCAATCCCACTGTGTTATTGATGAAGACATTAAAGAGTATTAGTCCCAATATGGATCCCTGAGGGACACCACTTGTCCCCAGTCTCCATCTGGACATTGATTCATTGACTGCTACCCTCTAGGTGTGACTGTCTAACCAATTCCTCATCAACGATCCAGTCCACCTGTCAATTACATAACTCTCCAATTTAGAAGGATGTTACAGAGGACCATGTCAAAATCCTTACAAAAGTCCGGACAGATGATATCTATAACTTTTACCTTATCCACTTAGGTAGTCACTCTATCATCTTATAGTGACTTAAAGACCCTACATCCAAAGAAAAGAGCCTAACTCAACATTGGCCCTTTAAGGCACCTGAATGGCTGCTTTTCCTTTATCTCACCACAGATGCAGCAAATCTGCTGTTGTTAGGGAAAGGTTGGGTAAGTTCAATGGATGCCCTAATCTCTTGAAGTTTCACACTTCTAAGCAGCATCATTGAAGATATCCTGAAGAGTTATGAGTTATTATCCTCTCCACCCAAATCATCTTCCCCTCTCAATCTTAACAATCCTTCATTTGGGCATTCCTCTCATGGGACTTTGTTGCGAGAAGACTCAAATGTATTCTTGGTTCTTGAGAGCATTCAACTAGATGCACTTCATCTTAGAAGCCATATGCTACTTTCTGATATCAAGAAGGTAACAAGATCATTGCCAGAAAGATACTTTGGTCTTTAATAAAACATTTTTGATTGTGAATGTAATTATTATAAATGTTACTGATTTTTGTCTTCCAGCTGACCTGATAGACAGCTGTATAGAAAACATGAAGCACATTCACGCACAGCTGAATTTGGATTCCCTAAAGCCTGGGAAAGCGCCCAGAAAAAAGGTAGCTATAATAAACAGAACATTTGTAGGATAAGGCACTTCCCAGCTTTCTTTTGTTTGTTTGTTTGTTTTCTTGAGGCAGCTACTGCTTGTATGTGTCAGAGATGAGATGAAGTAAATGACAGCTTGTAGTGGATCCAGATATTGGAGCTTTTAGAAGATTCAATTATTTTAGAACTTTTACCAACTTAATTATCTCACACACTCTTCCATGCAGAGGTCTCACTAGGTCTCAACTACCTTTTCCAACATAGAGATGACTTCTTCAGGAGTGTCAGGCAGAAAATCACGTCAGTTCATACTTTGCAGCTGCTCAGTCTTGGTTGTTCACTGGACAAAGCCCCTGGGCGTGTCCTGGTGGTTTTTTCCATGCATCTCTCTAGTCCTCAGGATCTTCTCCCATTTGCCAGATTGTTCCTCCAGCCAGGATCTTCACATTCTTCTTTCTGGGCCCATTTCTTCCTGTCAGGGCCCATCTCTCTTCAGGAATCCTTTTTTCCACTAACTTTTCTTCCCAGAACTCCAGGCTTCTGTTTGCCTAAACTCAATAGTCTACATGTGAAGTACAACACATGATCAGCCTCTGAATTACTGTTTTTGTCTCATGTCTTTTCATTCATTGGAGGATTCAGGACTTCCCACTTTTAGTCCGGGTTATCAGAATTAGCAACTAGTCCATCCTGGCTGAAAGCAGCAAATAGCAGGCTGATTGAGTGTTCAAAATTCACTTTCAGACATCCAGTCACATACACATCTCATCCTTTTGTAATCTGTCATGCTTGTAATTCATGATATTTATCTTATAGCAGTATCAGAGTATTGTTTTCAAACTTAGTTGGACTTACAGTCTTGACTTCATGTCCCTATCTAATCCAGCTAATTTTTTCCATCTTGTTTCCACAATAATATTTTTTGTTTTTCTTAAGTTGTTTTTTTCAGTGTCTTTCAACCAGTGCTAGTTATTTTGGTTTTGTCTATTCTTGCATCAGTCAATCTCCCTCCCATCCCAAAACTAGTTCCATTTTGCCTGTGCATGTAAATCATAGCTTTTTTACTCTCCTACTATCTGGCTTTCAAGTTTTATTTTTTTTCTCTTCTCCTTCAAACTTGGCCTGCACCTCTCAGTTTCTTGTCATCAGACTCAATTGTCCCTGGTTTTTTAACTTCTTGACAGTTTGGGGTTTTTATATCCTCATACTTGTGGTCCTTCCACTGCCTGCATTCCCAGTAGCTTCTCTCCATTCACAGTTTATTTATTTAGCCTTGTTTTTTTTCAAACTCTCTTCCAGTTCTTCCAGACTCTCATGTCACCCAACCCTTCTTTACCACATTTAGATATAAATTATGTCTTACCATCATACAACAGTCTCATAAGATTTCTGTTGCAATCTGCTTGTTCTCTGCCACTTTCATCTAAGAGAATTAATAAAATACAGGCAGTAGCCTCTGCTGTCAAGTTTGATATCTTGTCCACTCCCACGTAAAGCAGAAATTGCAGAAAACACCTTCCTGTAGGGTATTTCTGCATTGCTTCAGTTAAATAGTATTTTTCTCTGAGGTTTTGATGCAGACACTAGCCTTGATTTGTGAGAGTATGAAACTGTGTTTTATAACAATGAGCTCTTAAAAATTTTGAGTTTGACCCTGACATTTGAAGGCTATCATATTTTTTCTTGAGATCTCCTAAACACATTCATTTTCCCTTTTCAAATGTTGGAGGCTGAAAGGTGTCCTGCCCTAGATATGTCCTGTAAGGTGGAAGTCTTTGTAGTTTTTGGGTTGAGGAGAAATTTAAAACTTGAAAGAAATTGGAGGAAAGGAGCCTCTGAGAAAGTTCAGAAAAACTGTTTATATTTAATTGAAAATTCTTTGAAAGATTTGCAAAAGACATTGTGGCAGATTTCCCTGCTGAGCTGGGACTGTAGGTTTCTGCATCATATGTAGGTGTGTTGTTCATCCTATGTGGTACATAATGACAATTTCATATGGGGGGCAGTGAGGCATTTTTGTCATGGTAGATTTGGCTGATCATTCACAAAACTGCCCCTTCGCCCACTTCAGGGCACAACTCTCAGGGGAAAGTCATGACAGCTTCTTTTATTTTTTCTTTTTTTCTGACTCTTTTAATTATTAAGAAAAATGTGTTTGACCTAACTTCATTCTCAGGTCAACTGAGGTGCTTTACATGATATTCCTTTTCTTTCACAATAATTAGTGTGATGCTAATAAAGAGCATGAAAAGTATTTAGAAGTAGCCAAGCTTTGAAAAAAATCACATCAAAATATTGTAATAAAAAGCAAGATATCCTAAAATAAATAAATACAAACAGTGGTATCAATGCAATCCATAACTTTTTAAACCTCCTAGGAGTTTGTACTTTAAATATGAGTTGTAGCTTGTGGCATTCTAATGCTATTTTACTTATTAAGTAAATTAATACATAGAGAATTTATTGAAAGAATTAGTGTCTTGTCTTAAGAGTCTTGTCTTAGAGTTAGCATTTCATTTGACTTGAAGGGAGCCAAACCAGTTATAAAATGTATTTGTAATAATGACTTGTATGCTTCTTCCTGATCTACTACACCTGGCTTTCATTAACCTTTTTGCGGTAGACTGTACTGCAGAGTACTTCATCTCTAAATGTCATCAAATACATGATTTATGATATATAAGCACATTATGATTTATAAGCATGCATCGTTTCTTCACCTTGTCTGAGATTAAGTATGAATCCTATTTTACATTTTTGTTCCTTTATGCTTGATAAGACAGAAATAGTATCCGGTGGTGAACAAGCTTGTTGGAATTTGATAATCTTTCAGAAGTGGTTTAGTGTGTCACCCTTACAGGAGTTAGGTCAGCTATCACTGCCCTGTAGTGTCACAGCTCTGTCATGAAGATAGATTTTTTTGTTCACTTGTAATTTGAGTCTCATTGTAGCACCTCACTGTCCAAAGGTCTATATTTATTTTTGTAATATTCTTATTGGGTTGGACATTATTTATAGCTTCTATATTTATAGTTAAGGATAGGAAATTAAGATCCTGGTGATATAAGGATGGGTTGGCCTGACCTGCTGTAGAGGTCACAGAGTATTCTGAGTTGGAGGGGACTCCAAAGGATCATCAAATCCAGTTTATAAGTGACTAGTCCATATAGAGGTCAAACCCACAACCTTGACATTACTAGCACCATGCCCCAACTGAGCTCATCTCAGGGTCTGAAAGACAGAGCTAATTCAACCTTGATTTTATCCAAGGAAGAAAAATAAATGCTTCTAGGGAATGATTTATTTTACTTGTTTTAGATGTGTGCTTTAGGATGGAACAAATCCTCAGAAAGTTCCCACCCGTTCTTTATTAGTCGTAAGAGAAATGGAGCTCAACACAGATTTCTGCATTTGGTCAGATTGGTGCCCCTAGAAATAGTATCTGTGGGTTATAAAGAGAGATAAGGATAATAAGTTACTGGTTATAAATGTCTTCAGTAAACTTGCTTGAAGCTAGCTGAGATGAATTCTACCTGAAATCAGAAGAAAACTGCTGAGCAGATGTGACCCAAACGTTGATACCTTAGATTTGCACTTTTTCTTTTGAAATATCTTTCCTCTGTGTACAAAATTCATTTTGGTCTTACATTGATGATCTTCAATTATTTTTCTCTGGACAGGAGGATAACATTATCAAGGAGTTAAGGTGTTCTATGCAGCTCCTTAGAAACTGCCTCTTTGAAAATGAAGAATGCAAAGTAAGTATTCTTATACTGAATGAAGTTACTGAATGAAGATAATTTTTTTTTCTACTTTGAAGTTATTTTCAAGCTGGCTAAATTTAAGTTTGATATTAATGGCAAGAAATACTTCATATTTCGTTATTATTCCCACATCCTAAGAAAATTTCACACATCTGTTAGGAACTTCGTGTTCTTGTGGAAACATCATCTCCCAATGGTTTTAGATGGCTGTTATCTTTTATATCCACTTCTGCTTTTTGTAAGTCAATAATTCTAATTTTCGAAGCATACAGCATGAAAAATGGATGTGGAGAAAAGTGTGGGGCAACGAGAAAGGCACATAGAGATACATTTCAGATCTTAGAAAGTTGTTTCCTCTCCTTACTTCTTTAGCATTACTGAAAGACAAGAAAACCCCAAAACCACCCCAACGAAACAAGCAAAACCAAACAAAACCCAAACTCTAAATAATAATTTGCTATTTATTTTTCTTTATCTGAGTTAAATTGTACTAATCGTCCAAAACACAATTTTGTTTCATATCCATTTTTTATAAAATAATTTTTCTTGCTCAAAATCTTGAATGTCTTCCTTTCATTTTATTCTTGTTTTTTTCTCTGTTCTTTTCAATTTCTTTTCAACTTCCATTCTGCCTACTTGTTTTTTTCTATGGGGAAAATACTACATTACTTGTTTTCACTTTTTCCTGTGCTCGTTCTTTCTGATCACTGCTCTTCCTCTTTCTTATTGCTGATACCATTCACACATTTATTTCCACTTTCACAGTTTAATTTTTCTTGGCATTGTGTTACTTGTGCTATTTATACAACTTGGGCTACTTTTAGCAAACACATTGGGGGAACTACAAGATTTCCTGACTTTCCAGGAGTACCCCTTTTCCAGGGCATGTATTAATATCCTTTTTATATGCAGAACACTTGGGGCTGAATAAGCCATCTGATTATCCCTGAAGTCCCCATAACTTGGTTGTGCCATAGTCTCAGCTGAGGTTATTGTGGAATGTTTTTCTTGTTTTGATCAGAATCTGCAGACAGAATTGCTTAGAGGACTGAAGGAAGTTGCTGTTGATAACTGAAGATTTCTATCATTTTCTCTATACAACTGCACTCTTGTATTTCCATGCTTTTTGAGTTCCAACAATTACTGTAGAAAGAGTTGAATAAAACTTTAGAGAGCTCTGGAACAAAAACAGTTGGAATGAATAAGTCTTTACTTTTGTTTGCATGTCTTTCAGTAATTAAGATATGTGCTGTTTTTGACTGGTGTAGAGTTAAATTCATTGGTGGTTGAAATGATGGTGTCAGTTCTCTGTACAGTCCTTGAAAACATAAGATAAAACATAAGATAAAAATACAGTTTTCTCATTCTGTATTTCATTTTCAAAGGATTGATAGCATTTGAAATTCTTCCTCATGTTGTTGTAGATGGCAGCACTCAAAGCTCATCTTGTTCCTGTTCTGCATTCTCTGTGGCCGTGGTTTTTAGCAGATGATTCCTCAATGCAAATAGCTCTGCATTTGCTTTGTGTCTACACTGCAAACTATCCTGCAGGTATGAAAGTCACTCTGTGGTGGAATACATCAAAATATTTTACCAGAATAATTAAGACAGAAAAGCATAATAAAGGGGAAAAAATGTTTATTGCTACCGTAAGAGGAAAGTGTAAAAGCGCTGGTCCATCAAAGTCTATCAAGAGTTTTGATTTTAATACATTCCAGACTTTTGTTCAGATCTGGTTTCAAGCTGTTTGATTTAGCAAGAGTGCAATGGTACTAAAGGATTAAATAGCATTTATTTCAAACCATTATGTTTGAAGGTAATGCTGAATGTCCTGCCAAGCTGAGTAGTATATTATAGAAGTACTATTCTAGGAATTCTTTAATAGAGAACGGTGTATCAGTGCTTTGTATGGATTGTGCTTCAGTCGTTATTGAGAACATTCTGGTTTTGAAATAGTCAATCCAATTCAATTTTGTATTAAATTTCTTCAATTTATTTATGCCTTTGACTCAGTAGCTTCTGTTTGTATATTTTTCATAAGGAATCTCCTTTTCATTTGAGCAAACCTTTTATTTCCATTGATAATTATCCCCACTACTAGAAGCCTGAACTTTTTTTCTAGCATGGATTTTTCTCTTTCCATATCCTGGTTATTTAGATTTAGCAAATCACAGATAATGATTTACAAGTAGCTTGGAGAGACACAAAAGTGTCTGTTCCTTTCTTCCTGTCAAGATACCATAACAGAGTTAACATGGGTCAAATATGACTTTTTTTTTTAAGTTTATCTCTCCAGACCTTGAATGAGCTTGCAATGGCTTTTTTCATAAATATTTTTTTTTTAATATGGAGATGAAAAATTTGAAGAAATCTGAAGAAAGATGTGTATTAGTCAGTTACAGAGTATAAAATAAAAATAAAAATGTAGTGTCCTGTCCATGTGCAAGAAATCAAGCTGAAGTGACTCTAGACTGCATTTTTATTTTCCTTGCTGATAAGAACAAGTTCTCTCTGATCAGTCATGTTTTCTCTTTCTGTTTCTGGAATAGCTGGCTTATGAGGTGTCCCAAATCTATCTACTCTGAACTGGTTAACCACTCCTCCTCAGTGTAGTCAGAGAAATGCATGTAAATATTTGTTACAGTTAAACATTGTCTCTTTTTTCTTTGCTTTTGCCACGTAAGAAATTACCTGTTGTTGCTGATAGCCAATGCCACTAAAAAAAAGACATATATCTATATTTGTGCAGAATAAAATATATTTATTTATCTATATTAGGTTGGTAACATAGTTGTTCTCTGCTGCTGTATTAATTCAAACTTGTAGCTCTGTAGCATAGGATTGTGCATTCTTCTGTTGTACAATGTAATGACAGCTGCAGACAGCGCTTATATTTCTCAGAAAAATATTCTAAGAAACTTATATTAATCCTTTCAAATTATACAAAGACCTCTTTTTCTGAACCAGTTTCAGAGGATCCTTTCAGATTCAACCGCCAAATAATTGTATAATTAGATATATGTTCTGGTTTTTAAGGAGACTTTCTGAGACGGAGCAATGGCTTCTATTTAACAGCAGAATCGCCTCTTACATTCTAGAACAATAGAACAGTAGATGTCTATTCCTGTAAAGTGCCACATTCAGGCACATTTCTATTCAAAGCATGTGTGATTGACTTCATTGGGGTTCAAAGAAAAGATACCTAACAAATCCTTTGAAAAGTTCCATCTCAGTGTTTGAGCAGTTGCACTGTTCTTTCTATAGATTTTTTTAAAATACTTATCTGCATTTCTAATATGATAAATGTCTCATTGCTTTAAGGTTGTGCTTCACTTTGTTGGGCCAGTGGTGGACAATCATCACTTCCATCTGCACGAAGTGCAGCTGGCAATTCATTAATGCATTACATCTTGAAATTGGCTTCCCATGTGTCAAATGATAACAGCCCAGTTCAGCAGGTGGTCTTTTGTCTAATATCTAACCTTGCTCTGTCTCATGACTGTAAAGGAATTATTCAGAAGGTAAGTAAATGGTAACCTGTATTTCAGCAATGGATCCTTTTTAATAAACCCTCATATTTTAATATGGAGTGTCCTATGATCATATAGAATTGCTTCTGTGGGAATCAAATCCATTGTGTCTTCTCAGTTAGTTGTGTTACTGTTCCCTAAGAGCAGAGTGTAATTCATTATATTCATAGTCTGGACAATTTTTGCTAGAGCTTTTTGTAACCTCTCTGTTTCAGTGGGTTGTAACATTTTTAATACCCATATATATTGATAGCAATCTCTAGTGGATCATACAAGTGAGTATGCTGTAGAACAAACTGCACGTGAATGAACAAGAAATGAAACATTGTGTAAATCATTAGATATGCTGTGGGAAACATAATCTTTGTAAAAGTTTTAGGAAAAAAGCAATGATTGGATGTTAGATAAAAATCTGTTCTTATTACACAAATGTATGTAATATCTTTTTCTTTTTATATTTTGTATATAGAATGATCCTTACTCTGCTTTATCAAATGTGCTTAGAAAAATCTGTTTCCCTTAAACTTTGATCATTTAAATAAATTCAAACCTTGAGAAAAGAAGACAGACCATGTAAAAAGTCAACTGTACTAGTGGCGTGATGAGCTAACACAACAGAAATTATAAGAAGTGCGTTTGTGTCTAGCATCTTTTATAGTAATTTATTAATTTCAAAAATTTCTTTTGATCTCAAATAACAATTCTTTCTTGGACCTTAATACCTGTTAGAAATGCAGGGAGAAATATATCTTTTTGTGATGCTAATTATGTAAAGCATGGTCATACCATTACAAGGTGGTAATACTCAAACTTTTTGATAGAAACAAAGAGTGAGATCTCTTCTGTAGTAGCTGTGATATTTTGTGAATTGTTTTTGCTTTTAGACTCTTGAGAGTTTCACTCTAGTGTGGTAGTACTTCCTTCTCTCTCTTGGGCTCTGCTTTCATAAGTGTAAGCAATGCTGAATAACCAATTCCCTCTGTGAAAATTGAATTACCAATATTATATTCATATGAAGAAAACCACAATGAGTTTGTATGCTGGGTTGCTTGCTTTCAACCAGATGCTTGTATATATTGTCAAGATTCAGTGAGGCTGGGAATATTTAGTCAAGGACTTTTTCATTAGAGGAATTTATGTTAGACCGCCTCCCTCTTGCAACAGGGGAATTTATTTTTGTCTTCTCAGAATCTCCTTAAAGTGGAGGCAAAGCTTGAGATAGTGCATGTCATATCAATGCACGGTTCTTTTTCTTCAAAGCTTACAAAAATAGAGGACATTCCTCTGGCTGTCAGTGAAGGGAGGAGTGGTGCTGTAGGTTCTTACGAGTCACTTCCAACTTGAGGCATTCTATGATACCTTTAACATTTGTTGATAACATGCAATAATAAATAAGGAATCAAGAATACATTATCTAAGTAGTGCATTGATTCACTTAAAATGTTGCTAGCTTATTTTTGGGTAGAAACGCTGAGTGCAAAGCAAAAAGCTTATGTAGTGGTGGGAATTAGCCTTGAAAGAAATATATTGTGTCGGATCAGCTTTTATGTATCTACACCGCATATATTATTATAGAAGAAAATGTATGTTACCATATTAACTTTTTAACCATGCAGCAGATTCTTTTTCATATATAATTTTTTCAAAAATACTTTACTAATATGGATTACCTTTAATGTGTAAATTTAACAATAGTACTAGTGTTTGGTCAAGTATGTAGATTAGAAGGTCAAACATCAGCAAACAAGCCATGGAATACTATAAATTCTAAAACCCTTTTTCTTCCTTCTAACAGAGTAACTTCCTGCAGAACTTTTTATCTCTTTCACTGCCAAAAGGAAGCAATAAAATTTCTGGTAATGTGTCTACTCTCTGGCTAAAGCTGCTACTGAACATATCTTTTGGAGAAGATGGACAACAGATGGTCATGAAGATAAATGGGTTTTTAGACCAGATCATTGAAATGTGTAAATACAAGCACAAGAGCAGCCAACATCTAGCACTTCTTATTCTACATAACATATGTTTTAGTCCAGCTAATAAACCAAAGATACTAGGTAATGGTAAGTATCTGAAGGGTATGCAAACTGTTGTTCTCTGAGAAAATCAGGCCTTCCAGAAGACTCTATTTTCATGGCAGTTTGAGTTACTAACCAAGAACTCACTGTTATAATTTTGAAGAGCATTGTTATAGAAATTAATTTTTTAGAAGTAAATACAGAATACATATTTTGGCAGAGAGACAATTACAATAATACATAATAAAAGGAAAAACAAATAAATAGTTCTCATAAGAAAATCAAGATGCATTGTTAGGCAGATCATTTGGATATAATAACACATTATGAATGAAAAGATTTTGGCAGTTTTCGCAAACAGCTGGTTTTTCATGGAGGATTGAGGGATTCTTTGTGTCAGTCGGTTTGAAATAACTGAAGTTCCTGTCTTTCAGTTGGACAAAGCTTTCTTAGCTTGTGCAAATCATGAATGTTGAGACAAACTATTTTATGTCCTGACATGTACAGAAAATACATAGTGATATGATAGTGATAAAGTTATGTCATGGCATATATATTTAATGTAACAATGTGTTCAGAACTTTTTTGTTGTTTGTTTGTAGAAGGCATGTTCCTTTCCCTCATTTAATTGCAGGGAGAATGCTCCTGTCTTTATTTTAAGTTCTCAGCAGGTTTTCCATAGTGTCCATGCTTTTTATTTTTCCTAAGATGTGGATTTACTGCCTTAATTAAATATACATTATTTAGTTACATAATCTATAAATTTTTTGTTGCGACATGAACAAAGTTGAAGAGTTTGGCTTCAGAGCAATGCTAGAAAATTAAGGCACCTACAGTGGGGTGGCAGATATTTCTCATTGGTTGCAAATCATCTGCATAATAAGTATGAAGGGAAATAGAAACATCTTAATATCCATCCTGATGTGGCTCTAATTGTGGCTACTAGGTGTCTGTTAACAGTTTCGCAGCGTACTCAGTCCCTAAGCATAGCTGATAGCTATACATAATGTTCATGTTTTATTACTGGTGGCTTAACTTTTTAGCATTACTTGGTTTTGTTTTGCTATGTTGTTTCTAACGCTTCTTTCAATCTACTGTGCTGATTTTATGAGCATATTGAAATCTAATCGATAATAAAGTTTCTGTAATTCCTCTGCCGTACCAGTACTTGTCATAAAAATAAGTATACTCCAAGCATCAATCTACTGAGGCATGTAAATATATTTACATTGCTCTTGATTATATTTTCTAGATGCATTTGGTTTCATGTTTTTTTATTTGTCTCATTAGATCAAGCAATTGCAGTACTGTCTGCCTGTTTGGAAAGTAACAGTCCTGCTGTTCAGAGAATAGGAGCAGCTTCGCTTTGGGCTTTACTTCACAACTATCAGAAGGTTAGTATTCTGTGAAAAAACTGTAATGTTATACTTTCATGCTGTAAACAATACAGTAATCTCTAAGTAAATAATAATAAAGTTTACAATAGTCATTCTGTTTTATTTTAATCGCATAGCTGCTGAGGCTGGGAGATTAAACAACATGGTATAGAAGCAGCTTGTCCTTTGTAATTTGTGACTACTTACATAAATGCAGTCTATATGATGATACAGACATATTAATTCTAAAAAGTCCTGAATTTCATGCTCTGATGAATTATTGTAATTTTTTAAACTTTGCTTTAAGTTGTGATCATGTGGGCAAGAAAGCTCATTGTGTTTTGTGTGTTTGTGTGTGCTACAGGCAAAAGTGACTTTGAAGAATCCATCCATCAGGAGAAGAATAGATGAGGCTTATTCTTTAGTGAAGAAAAGTAGGTCTTACTTCTACCTAATGCCAATTCTTACTTTTCCTATCATTAAAGCATTTCAATTTATATCATCACAGTAAGTTTTTGTTGTGCTACAAGTTTTTGAAAGGATGCTTTTGACCCTAAAATCACAATTAGCAATGTGGCTGTTTTGGTTTGAAAAGATAGGTGTCTGTTAAGGAAGGTAGGAATTTTTCTTGAAATGGAAAATGTAAACCTCTTCTTTCTGAATTGTTATAATTTTGAAATTAAGGGGCTCTCAGGCAAAGATATGGGAGTAGGAATAACAGTTCTTTATTAGGAAAAAAATAAAATATAAAAATAAAAGTGTAGTAATACAAAACAATACTGACAAAGTCAGAATACGACTTGACAGCCTGTGGGTCAGGGTGTTGGTAGTAGTTTGATTAAATGGTGGTTGTAGTTTTCTTGGAGGGATAAATGTGGTTCTGTTGAAGCAGTGATCTTGTAGAAGGGTGTAGTTTTCCTCTGAGGGTTCAATGGTGGTGTAGATGGGCCTGGCCTTCTTCATTAGTTAGGCAACTTATAAACAGAGATAGAGAAAAATGGCTTAGGTAAAGACCTTAGGTGATTGCCAAGGTTAGTTTTGAAGCATAGGTCTGATCATGCTTGCAACAAAAATCCTTTTCACAGTACAGTTCTGTGAATCTTCAAATCTTAAATTTAGTGATAAGAAAAGTTGTTCTTTTAGCATTGACTTTGCCTAACCGTGCTCAACCACAGAGTGTTGAGCCACATAGAGAAGGGCTCAGAACAGAGCATTGTTCCAACATCAAAATATTGTGGCATGGATTAGTGACATTCTGATAGCTTGAGATTTTTGCTCAAGTAACATAACTCTTGTTTGAAAGGCTTCAATAGGTTCAGCTGAAGAGCATTCAGTATGGAAGGTGTTCAAACATTGATCTGGAGCTTGAGTAGCTAATAATGGGTTTATTGGTTGTTAGTCATATCAGGTTAGTCTAATCTTGAAAGGACATGATATGTCTCATTTTAAGCTAATGAACTTTCCTACTAATTTAAATTGTTCTATGGGTGTACTCAAATAGGTTTATTGATTAAGGGGCTTATAATACCAGGTTTCCATAGTATTTGCATAACAGATTTGCTCCAGCCTTTCTCTCTACAGTGACTGCTGTTGGTATCCTCATAAGGAGGAGATGTGTTTTTGATAGAACATCTCACGATATTTTTTCCTGTGCTGTCACCCAAATTCATTAATTTTGTGAATGTACTGTTGTTTCAAAATTGGCCTTTACTAAGTCAATCCTTAGACATAACAATACAACATTACATATACTGATAATACATTAATGTTTGTATTGTTCCTTATAGCAGAACTACCACTGATCAGAGACTTTTCAAAATACCATATTGAATCAACAAGGTAGAAATATGTACCTTTTACAGACTAGCACCTCATAACAGTAATCCCCATTCATTTATGTACTGCTATAGAATGTGAAGTCCCAGACTGAACTATTGATTTTTAATTCAATAAACATTTACATATCAAAATAAGGAGTATAAAAGATTTTATGCAACTGTCATTGTTACAGTTTACAGTTATGTAATATGTCATCAATATTGTCACTAAAATATTCCTGCATTAAGGGTCTCAACTGGTCTGTGCTTGTAAAGCTTTGATCACTTGACAGTGATCACTTAACAGTGATAATTGGACTAAAATGGTAGATTGCTATTCTGAGTACACATGGGAAAATTTTTCGACGTGGCTATTGTTATTTTACATTTCCTGCTTTGTCTTACCCAAGGGAAAAACCAAAACAGACTTTGCAATAAAGCAAAAGTATTTTATTTGCTACTCATTAATACAGAGGTTAAGGTCATAAACCAGCATGAATTCTTGCAAGGCATTTAATGCAGTCTTTGGAAAAGTAATTTTATATTAAGAATCAACTAGAAATTAAAATCTTGGGCTTTTTTTTCCTTTCAGGTTCTCCTCAGCCAGAAGAAAATGAACTACATGCCTACCATGTGAAATGCTTAGAGAATTTAGTGCAGCTTCTTGATTGTTAATGGTCATCAGTCAACTTCTCATGTTGAAATTGAATAGCTTGTTCAGTGAGAGCCTGAAATTTGAAGAAAGCACTTCTGATTCACAGATCTGTGGCAGCAGCAGATCCACTGTGGAAGAAATTTTTGAAGCCTTTGAGGAAGGAGCTCATGACTTTGAACCAAAGAAATTGCACTGTATCTGGTTCAAACTGTTTGTATTGTAATCCCAATGGGAAATTATAATTATGCTACTATGTAAAGTATGTACACAGAAGAAGGAATTTACAGGGGAAAAGATTAGAAAAATGAGTAATTTTCTTAAATTATGCATTGAAATTGTTACTGTAAAGTATTAGAATTTCTGGTTTGGATTGTTTCTTAATAAAGGGGTTTTTAACTGATCAGCATTTGCTCTCGAGTGAAGTGGAATTTTTAAGATTGCAGGTGTTCACAGTGTATGCTCAGATTCAAAAACTGAAAATGTTGGCAATTGTGGTGTGTTACACAGATGCAGAACAGCAAGGTGTGTGTTGTGGTTTTTAAGATTTCAGTTCAAATTGCTGCATGTTTTTTAGGATGCTAACAATTGAAAAAGAGCTCTCAATTGCTGATATTAGAGGTGACAGTTATGTTAACATAGCAGTTTATTCAGGATATTCTGGGTGTGTGTATCCATTTCAGTTACATTACAACAATGTAGAAAATATTTGAGTCAAAATCTGTTGGTTTCTAAAGACTTTGAATCTTTTGCTTGGGGCAAATTCCCCTCCCTTCCCCCTCCCATTATCCGGGCCTGTGTTGCCTTTGAAGTGCTACTATGTAACTATTGTTCTCAGTTTTTCAGTATTCTATGCTGAAAGAGTTTGAGAGAAAAATACAATTGGTGTCTGAACACAACAGTTTTTCTGGCCATGCTTCTGGAGTACCTAACAGAGTGTTTGTATTTCCCTCAACACATAAAGCTTTTGTTTTTTGTCAGATAGAAGTGAGCTAATTCAAAGCAAAACCTGAATAACATCTCTAAGAATCATAGCAAGGCCGTGTCTACTTGTAATTATTCTTTTCTTCTTAACCAGGTGATGAAAGTATTTTCTGCTGACAGAGGGGATTTTGGTTTATTTGTTTAGCAGTGCTTGTAAATTATGTGTGACTTGATATAATTCTGACCATAAGTGTCATGCTTATGGGTGGGTTAATTCATTACTAGAAATGTAATTATTGGCTGATCTCCCACCCCTCCACCAAACAAAGAGCATGGATAGACCACCAAAACTTGATTCTTTTCCACTCACTATGCTGTGTAATTACTGTATTTTGCAAAGCAGTTGTTAAATGCTGTCATGCTCATCCCGTGGTGTTTATTGCAGAGCACTCATCTGCAGGGCAGGAGACAGCTCTGCAGGTCAGCGTTTGCTGACTGGGCTTGGGAAGTGTGAGGTCTCTTCCCCTCAGACTACCAAGTGCTGAGTCTCTTCAGAGGCTTGTGTTTCAGCATACTCACCCCAATGATCTTTCTCATAAATCAGTCACCAAGTCAAAGTGCAGATAGTTTGCCATTTTTCTGTTTCAGAAAGACAAATAATGAGAGCACTCAATGCCAAATGAATTCTAACGGAAGTAACCACTCCTGCAAGGATGGCAAGAGCCCATTCAAAGCATAGAAATAAATACACATGGATCTCATGAGGGGAGTGAGGGCTGCAGTTGCATGACTTCATGAAGTGCAAGTGCAATCTAGTAAGGCCATAGAAGCTCTGGATGCTTGTTTTCTATTAAGCATTTCTATTTTACTAAGCTGTGCTTGTTCTTGAAGAAGCTATTCATATTGAATAATCTGGGCAAATTGCTAATACATTTGTTGTTACAGTAAGCCTTAGTGCTGTGTTTATCCCAAAATGAGCTATTTTCTCAGTATTCTGCAACAATTTACAGTTGTGGGAAGCAATTGTAGCAATGTCATAAGTAAATACTTATGTTTGGTGTTGCTATTCTGGAAAATCAAAACAATTTTTAAACTCTAAGGGCAAAAATCTATATTCACATTATGAATAAACTCTCCTACTTCAATATTAAGGAAAGGGCTTTATGTATTTATTTAAAGGACAGCACTTCCTTCCATCACATTTTCTCTTGAAAACTGGAGACATAGAGTGGCTGCATCCTGCCTCCTGCATGTTAACAAAGTAGGTTATAAAACGTATATTACCCTATATTTCCTGTTCACTGGCACTTAGACTACCATAAAAGGCCTCACAATAACCTTTAGTCTTAATAGCTTTCATGAAAAAAGATTTACATATTTAGACTTTGTTCACAGTTAATTCCCAAATTTTGGAGACCCATCTATCTTGAAGGATGGGGTATTTGTCATGTTTGTGTTTTCAAAGGAAATTAAACTCTAAAATACCTTCAAATTCTAAGAACTGTAAATTAATTTTTTACCTTACAGAGGAAAGTGCAATTAAAGTGGAGATGGATTTCCTGAACAAGCTACAGAATTTAAAAGGTAATATTCAACTTTCATCTAGTTTCGCTAATAAAAAGCACGGCCATGCAAGCTAGGAGTTTCTTGAAAATCCTTATCCAGGAGAATTCAATTACCATTTGCACTAACTGCAAATATATCATGCTCTTACTTGGTTGCTTTATCTTTTATGATAAGCTTGTAATCAAGAAAGAAGTTATTAAATTCAAAAGAGGTAAGTGCATAAAATCCACTAAAAATGAAGCTTTCAGATTCTTTTCTAAGATGGATGTGTCATCTACTGCATGTTTAAAACTTTCACAGAAATAATTTTCACTTAAGTGGTATAATATTGTAGGTTAAGCTTAAATTATTTCATTTTGATTGTATGTGTTCATGCAAATAGAGACATTTAGTCATGGCTTACTGATGAAGTTTTCAAACCTTTGAGTAATAGGTTTTCAAGCCTACTTGAAAATCCTCAGGAAAAATACTTCATTTATGAGGAAGGGACTATTTTTTGCTCTTCCAGCAATTTGGATTTACGGATTCTCCTCACTCAGCAACTACGCATCCCTGGATGATGTTTTTCATTGATTCCCCTCCATACCAAACTTGCAAATTACAGCAATTACGGGTTTGTGGCAGCGATACTGGCCAGACTGGGGAGGGGACTTTTCTATACTTGAGACTTCAGCCCAGCTGTTTTTTAAGGATTTCCCTAGACAGTAAAGTAGAAGCTGCTGTGGCAGCTTCTCAAATCTGCTTTTCCTTTAGAGAAATGTTTTAATGTCTTCTAGGGGAGAAAAAAATGGATAGCAGCCACACAAAGATTGCTGTCCACTGAGGAGTCTGGGGGCACTCCATGCTTCCCTTGAGGTTTCTTCTGGTTATGCAAAAAAAAAAAAAAAAAAGTGATTCCTTCAACTCTCTCCAAGATGGCTCCTGAAGTAATCATTTACAGCTCCACTGCTGAAATAGCAGTCATGCTGCCATTGCTTTAGGATAGAGAAGGAGTTGTGGCAAATACGGTTTCACAACACTGCAGTCCTTGTAAGCTCCTCTCTTGGCTCCTGGGCTGCCCTGTGGAAGATGAGCATTGTACATTTATCACATCATCATCATGTTTTTGTGATTACCTAACCTCATTTTGGAATCTTGTGTGGGCTCTGAGCATTCCTAAGACCTTGTTAATCTCCCTGTGTTGTAAACCATAAGGGTTTGGCCCCACGACTGAGGGTCAGTGTGTGTCCTCTGCCTCAGTTCCAGCTATTCTTGGGCACATCTTTGTTTTTATTACTGGTGCTGAACATTAGCAGTAGGGATTTTACAATTAAGTTTGGTATTCAGGGTATGTTCCCCTCTGCTCCGCCAATCCTATCTCAGCCACCACAACCTTTTCAAACAAAAAAAAGAAAATGGAAAAACTGGTCGCATTTCCAGTGGAAGAGGAGAATTCTTTACAGCGCCCGCTTTCATGCATCTAAAATGGGGTGTCAGTCTGTGCTGAAATTACACCCAGCCTACAGGCTTAGGTTCACAAATGTTCTCATTCCTCATGAACAAAACACATGCACCTGCTTTGAGTGGTCAATCTGGATGTTATGTCATCATTCCAGCTTCTTGATTGCTTGCCAACAGGCCTATAATACAAATTTGTACGTTTTTAGATCCCAGTCCTTAGCTTTACTACGTACATGTAAGTCTTTGCTGAGCAGAACACAGGATGGCAGTTCCCAGTGCTTCATGTGCAGCAAGTAATACATGGTTTAGTTCACATACATGACTTGCAAATTTCTGCTGGTGTTGCAGATCTTTCTTTAAAAAAATTCAGTTTTAGTAATGCTTCCTAATTGAGAATAACTTCAGAATACTGACCTGGAGTTGAAATACAAATGAGGTCAGCAGCAGCAGGGGGAATGCATTTAAACCCAAATATTCTCCCTCACCAAAATATCCTTCACCAACCCTAAGTGGCAGTGCAGAGCTTCACAGAGACAGAGCAGAACAGATGGGGAGGATGTCCTCAGCCTGTGGCCCACTATCTTAAACATATTGGGAGTTACAGGATCACCTGTGTTTTAGATCCATAAAGTGCATGTTATTAAGAACTTTCTGGCCGATTTAGGTATGTGTGCTAGCTGAGTTTAACAAGGTAATAGGTCCTCATTTTATTTTCTGTGTTATGCTGCATCACAGGCTGTCACTGGCTTTAGACACCAGTTAGTTACCTGAACAACAACAAAAAAAAGCCAAAAAAACAAACAAATGAACCCAAAAATAACTTTTGTGAGAGAATGCAATTGTCATCTGTATTGACATCTAGGTGAGTTGAGAAAGATGCACTCTCAACTGGGGCAACACGAATCAACATGCAAGCACCAGCATAGTAGTGCTCATCACATAAACACAAGCTTAAAGCCTTGTAGACAAGCTCAAAGTGATTACATTTCTGAGGTGGATTTCACCAAATCAGGATAAGGAAAATTGTCTTTCTTCTTGGTTTCCATTCTAGGACTCTGAGGATTTGCAGAAGGACTTCCTCACATTGCTGTGGCAGCTAGAGAGTGACTCATTCCTTCTCAGTCAGTTTTTCTTGCCCATTAGGATATTTTTCCAGAAAGATGTCTTTCATAGTTGAGTAACAGTACCTGAATAAAAACTTCTAGTTCCTTCCAATTAAAATTACTGTATCTGAACTTCAGAGCCTTCCTGAATCTCGAGTTTGGTGAATGGGGACTACATGATCTTCAGAGGTCTCTTCCAACCCTAATAATTTCATGATTCTGTGAGTCCTGTAGATCTACTAACAGGCTTTAGTGCCTATATGATTAAATGCTCTGCAGTTTCAAAGTTTTTCATAAATGGCAAATAACTGTGAAATTTCAAGGGATAGCACAAGCTGCTCCTGCAGGTAACAGCAGTGTCACTGGAATTCTCATTTTTTTCTGAAAGTTTTGGTGGGATTTTTCATCTGTTTGTGTAAATTAAGACATCAGCTGCTCATTAGTCCACAGCTCAGGAGACTGTTCCTTAGAACCTCTGGTGCTGTTGCTTCATGCCTGCAAGATGTACAGTTTCCAGCATTAAAAATAAGATTAAGAAAGGAATATTAAATTCACCTGCATGCTGGTTTCTGACCTAATAACTGCTACTCTGAAGTGAAAAATCTTGCATTTTCCAAAATTATTCTGCAATAATTAAAGGTTTGCAAAGCATCCCCCTCCAAAAAAAGTGTATTAATCCAAGAGAAGGAGTGGAGCCATACAGCAGGAAGTTGCCAGCAGCTGGCACAGCCTGTGGGAAGTTTCTGGGGTTCTGTGCAGCCTGTGGCTGCCTCTCTGTCTCAGGAGAAAAATTCTCTCTGCTCACTTTGGGTGTTTTTTGACAGTAATTTGCCATTGTATTGTTTCTATTTATTACATTTATCATATAATGACAGCAATCCTCCCTCTCCATTTTGAATAAAGCAAACATTTAACACAGTTTTATTGAGGAGTCACAAAAATACCTTAAATACTGTTTTTAAAGCTAACTTTCTTAGCAACAGGAAGTTTGCCTCCTGTAAAAATAAAATGATAAAAAAATGGTAGCACACCAATGGATTATAAGGATTTGTATTCTTCTATGAGAATTACTGAGTCTCTATGTGGTTAAACATGCAGTTTAACATTGTGGGATTTCTCCAATATGCTTTTCAAAATGTAGTATGACAAGCAGTGAGCATGGAATTTTTTTTTTTTTTAAGTAACAACAACTGATTTTAAGAAGCAAATGACCATAAAAAATCAATAGAAAAAAATAAAATTTTAGGTGGTGTTCGACTAGGTCCTAGCAGGGGAAATGTTATTGTGTGGACAAAGTCACTAGGGAATATAGCAGGAATTGAGGTCAAAATGTAATCACCCAGAACACAGCTCTTCAAGGTGGATTATTTTATTCTCTCTCTGAACTGAAATACCTTTTAATGGTAACAAATCTCCTTATCCTGTGCTGGGAGTGCATTTGCCATAATGTATTAGAAGAACGATTCCTAGCAGCCTACGCACTTTTTCACATGATTCTCAAAAATGTTCTGTGCTTTCTCTCCAACATGCTGGAATAACTTTATTTTCAGTTAGAGACAAAATGGCCACTTGGAAGGAGTGGTAGGTGGTAAGAGCTAAACTAAGGGTTTGGAATCTAACTAAAACTGAACATTTAACAAATAGAAAAGAAGAGGTAAGGGAGAGGAAGAGAGAAAAAGAAACACTGAAACAGGTAAAATAGCCTGATACTGTAGAAAGTCAGTTCAAAGGGCCATAGCTATAAATGCCTGTGAAAACAGCAGCTCGCTGTGCCATCATAGCTTGTTTGAATTTCAATTATTTAGTCTGTATTTTCCTTTTCTCTTTTTTTTTCTTTTTCTTTTTTT
>VXAX01004660.1:819996-843701 GCA_013399835.1 Leptocoma aspasia
TTTTTTTTTTTTTTTTTTTTTTGTGTTTAGCAACAACCTGAGACGTTCCATTGCTGCTGTTCTAGAAACTTTTGTTGGCTCTTATTCTAAGAATGGCAATTTTGTGCCAACCCCTTGAACATCGCATCTTTTTATGCCAGTGTGGTTGCAGTAAGTTATGGTGGGTTTTTTTTGTTAATACCAGTGTAACATTATTAATAGTGACACTCTTACAAATGTACCACAGAGAGGTGACTTCCATGTGTGTGTTCACCTGCTCATACATGCATGAAGCAGCGAGCCAGGCTGGCTCCTCATGGCTGGTTCTGACTTGCCATCAGTGCATGTTATTGCTGCATTCCAAAGGAGCTCATTTCTTCACACAGAAATCCCCCCTCCCCCACCAGAAGAAGTATAATCTATGTTTTGGTGAAGTCATTGGAAATTCTTACTTGTAATGTTAAGGACAAGATTTGTTTAGTTTAATTTAATTTCAATTCCTGGAATTTTCCTTGCATGTATCAGTACACCAACCATGACAGCCTTTTTCATATGCAGCAGAAGGTCATGTAAGTGTCAGAAATTCCTGTTAGCAGAAGTAATTAATACTGTCAAAATCTTTTCAGAAAAGTAAACTGAGCTATTTAAGATGCTTTTAATGCTACCCATCCTGTACAAAGTGACTAATATCAGAATGCCAGAAAATTGTATCTTTGTTCTCAGAAGTATTTATTCACCATCTGATGAATTCATTCAGCAGCCATCTACTGTATATTATTTTACATGCATATATTTGAAGCAATAGAATTTCTACTTCAATGAAAGGGGCACACATATGTATTTGTCTCAGGCTTGGTAAAAAATGCAGTTGATTCAGTTGTGTAAAAAAAGTCCATGGAGACTGAGAAATAATGTCCAGGAAATATAATTTACTGTTATTTACAACAGAAACAACAAAAAACAGCACACAAAGCTTTCAATCCCAGGAATCCAGGGCCAAAATTCAGCTATAACAATACAGTGTATCTTTCATTCTATGTTTTGAAAAATAATAAAGCAAAATAGTAATTCTATATAGCCACATTTCCCATTACAAAAGAGATATGGTTTGCAATGGATACAAATACTGATGCAAGTAAGCTGAAAAATACAATTTTGATCTTGGACCTCTGGATCCAGGATGTTAGTGTGAATAAACCAAAACCTGAATTTGTGTGAGTGACAGTCCATCATGTACATGAAGAGCCCCCTCCCATAAGATCTTTAGGAATTAACTGCCTGCTAAGTCAAGGTCTCTGATTATTTCTGATCAAACTAAAGGCAGACAACCAGCTCTTTAAAACTATCCTAGCAAGGTTTGCCTCATATCATCTATTGAAATTTCTGTCTGCCTAATGCATCAGATTATTCTGGTAAGCCTTTGAACACTCACATATCATAAATTCAGATCACTACCTTTTAAAAAAAATCTCTTTCACATTAACAAAAATAACAAAAAATCTACTAAAAATGGAAAGACAAAATTGTACAGAAAGAAATATCTGCATTTTTTCCACTTTGAGTGATCCAAAGTCACAGAATCACAGAATCATTTAGGCTGGAGAATACCTCCAAATCATCAAGTCAATTAGACCGTGGCAGTAAGTGCCACGTCCAGCCAGTTCTTGAACACTTCCAGAGACGGTGACTCCACCACCTCGCTGGGCAGTCTGTTCCAGTGCTTAACAAACTTTGCCACGAAGAAATTCTTCCTGATATCCAACCTGAACCTCCCCCGGTGCAGTTTGAGGCCATGTCCTCTCATCCTGTCCCTTGTTACCTGGCAGAAAGGGCCGATCCCCATCTGGCCAAAACCTCCTTTGTAGAAAGTGGTAAGGTCTCCCCTGAGCCTCCTTTCCTCCAGGCTGGACAGCCCCAGCTCCCTCAGCCTCTCCTTGCTTGGCTTAGTCTCCAGAAGTCGTATGGATTTAAACTGACAGGGGCTTTGCACATGATTTCGACTAAGGGGGATTGAATTCAGCCATCAAAATAAGAACATAATATATTTGACTGATGGCAGCATTAATATGTTAGGATAGTTATGTTGGGATAGTTGATAAGCATTTTTTGAACAGATATGCTACTTCACAGGCATTTTATGATTCTTCTGGATCATACATGTAATTTTAAAAAAATCTGGCACAGATCAATGTCTCTTGTTATGAACATGTCAGTGAAACAAAATATCTATGCAGTCACAATAACTCAAAAGTTAAATCTGCTTAAAATAACTTGTGATGGTTTTTCAAAGGGTGCTCTGAAGCCCTGCAGATGTAATTAAACTTTCAGCTTCTTAGAAATCGGTGAACAAAATTACAGGCTAAATTTTGGAAAATCAAGAAAAATCTCTGATATTCCTTCTCAAACTGAAGACACTAATTGAGAATATGACTCACCACAGCTTTATGTCAGTATAAATATCATTGATTTCTTTGGAACTACATTAGCATAAAACAGATGTAATGTGTTGCAGTGGATAAGGCAGGAGTTTATGGCACAATTATGCTACTTCTAGTGAAACAAATGATTGCACCAGATATTCCTTGGCTCCCTTTATTCACAGTTGACTGTGATACCTTTCTTGTAAAAGCTCTACTGTTTTGTTTGGCTTTGTCTAAACAAATGAAGTTCTGCAAAGCAACAGTATGCATAACAAATATCTGTTCTGAATTTTAGTAGGAAAGGGAATTTTACTTGAGGATTGTTATTTAGCACTGTTTTTGGGGTGGAAAGGTGAACATAGCCCAAACTAATGCCAAAAAATCCAATTTAATTAATTACAGTAGAACAGAATTTTAATTTTTTCTTTACATTTTGGTTATTTTTTTCATTTCATTGTATATGTAAAGATTTGATAGGATGTAATTGTTTTTACATACTTTCTGTCTCATTCTTAAACCCTTTCCAAGGTTTAGACTGGGCAGCATTTTGTTCATGATTCATTCAACAGTTTGCTAGCAAATGTTTTTTTGTTTTCTGTTTTGAATATCTTTAAGCAGGACAGTTTTAGGAGAAGAGTTCACTTGTTTGTTCTGAAGAATGCTTCTTTCAAGGGGCAGTTTGAGTGGTTGGTTTTGTACCTCTTCCAACATTTAAAGCCAGTCCAAGATTAAAAGATGGAAAAGAAAGAAGTGGCCATGCATCCTGCCAAGTCATTTGCCTGGAAACCAGGATATTTGTGTTTGGCATTTGGTGTTTGGGGTGGTCTTATTTGCTTTTTATTTTCTCTTTGTGTGCGTGTTTGTGTATGTAGAGGGGAGATTTTAGATAGCATTGCCTGCTTGAGTTGACCTTGTAGGGGAGATGTGCACTATCAGAAAATTATTGCCTGTCACTTTGCTGTTTACCAAGCTTTTTCCCAATAAAGGTCCAAAAAAAAGGGCTTAAGAAAAAGAAGATGCATGAGATAACTTTACTAGAAAGGTAATTCCTCAGGTCCTGGATGCATCAACAAAAAAGGGTTAAGGATGCCATATAGGAAAGATGCATTATTTGTTCTCTTTAACTTTCTGCCTCAGTTTTGAAGGCGGCCATTTAAAAACTCATAAGCTTCTTTGCCTTATAAAAGTTAGAAGTCTTTCTGGGAGAAATTTCTGAGCTGACAACATCCTATAATTAAGGATAGCCTCAGCCTTAAGTGAACTGCCTCTGCAGGAAGTTTTCACATCCAGGCTGTATCTGAGGGCATTGTTTAGGAAACAGCTCTGCCAGAAAGAGAAAAAAATCCAGCAACATCAATTTCCTTAAACAGACTTTTAACAGGGTGTTTTTAGCAGCATGATGGATATAAAAAGAAGAGTTGAGTGAGGAAAAGAATAACTCAGGAAAAATAATAGGTGTATAAGGATGGCTGTACTCTGAAAGAGAAAGTTCCGTTTCCTGGACCAAAACCAAATTTTTGTGAGAATCTCAAGCCTTTCTGCTTTGATTTTTCTTTCATTAAAATGAAACTTTCGTGTTTCTGCAAAAAATATCACTTTTTGCAAACTAATAAAATCAGAGATTTCAGCAGGAATACAAAAATTAAACTGAAAGAAATAAACATAGTCAACTACATAGCATTAGTACATTAAATACCTTAAGACCCAAATGTACTTTACTACTTTCTTTTGTGAATTAGGTTTTTTCATATCTTTCAAATGTTTTCTTTCATGTTATTACTGGATAGAAATGCATAGACTATTTGTCAACAGATTTTGAATACAAATCCATTACTACCTTCCTATTACAAAAATAGATGAGTTCATAAAATATTTCTAAGGAAGTTTCTGATACCTTATTGACCTAATCAGTAGTAGACATTTACAGCCAAGATCACTGAACAGAAAAGGCTTAGATTGAAGAAAAATATGTTGTGATAATTTTTATCATTAAGCAGTCATGTAAATAAAAATATAAACAAAATAAGTTAAGTTTTTATTTTATTTGGTTGATTTGTTGGGGTTTTCTCTCCCTTTTCTAAGTAGATCAACCTGGCTTTGTTAATTGTCTTCACAAGTATCTTCACTTTTCCATCCTATTTTTCACTTTTGTTTTATATAAATGCAGAGGAATAATCAGAATGGCTGCTTTTTCCCCTTCACATTCAGACACATGAACTTCCCCTAAGTTTGACAAGTCCTCACAGGCAGGTGCTCCTGCCATGAACACATCAAAGGAATGTTACCAACACACTGAATTTGAAAATTCCACAAACTTTCTTATCTCCAACCAGCACACCTTTCACTTGAGAATCGGTAGCAGTAGTGCTTCATGTTCAAAAACTGCTCAGCAGTGGCGCTTCTTCCACTGCTCAAATCAGACATTTACACCATCAGTACATCCCACCATTAGCCACCTGTCACTAAATGTATCTTTTACAGGTTCAGATGACACCCACCACACACATACAATATCCCTGAAAAAGCTGTGAAATCACCCTGCTCTCAGTGCCCTCGAACCTTGGCATCACAGTGCCATAGCTCAACCCCATCCAGGAGCTCATCCCCACACAACCACTTGCCCACTCCCCAGCCAGTGGGATCAGGGGGAGAACTGGAAGGGTAGAAAAGCTAGAAAACTTGTGGATTGAGATAAGAGAGTTTAATAGCAAATAGCTGTGTATGTGAGCAAAGGAAACCAAGGAATCCATTCCCCACTTCCCACAGGCAGGCATGTTCAGCCATCTCCAGGTGCATTGGGTCTGGTTGAGATGGAGTTAGTTTTTCCATAGCAGCCCTCACAGTGCTGTGGGGTCTGATGGCACCTGCACCCGCCCAAGCACACCCTCTGAATGGCGCTCTGGGGACACCTGGCACTGTAAGTCAGCTGCTGTGACAGGAGCTCGAGATGAGACAAAGGTGTTGTCTGAGTGTTACCCCAGACCCAGGGGCAGCTGTAGTGGAATTTCACAGCATTTGCACGTGAATTGCTCGCCTCTCTTGTACACTTCTGCTTTTAATATTGTTACTGCTACTGCTTGTTTTCTTATCTCATTGCTGTTTTCCAGTAAACTGTTCTTATCTCAACCTGTGATCTTTACCTCTTGTGCCTCCAATTCTCCTCTCCAGCCCAGTGCAGGGAAGGGGGGAATGAGAGCACTAAATTGGAGAATATATTCTTAAACCACAACACTGACAGATTTAGGTATTCGGTGTTATGTTAGCATGAATAGCCAAAAATATCAGTAATTTTCCAGTTCCAAAAATGCAGAAACATTGACATTATTTAAGATTCCTGAATTCATATCCTCTTGCAATTTTTTGATTGAAGCATGTTATCATAAAACTATGATTTATATAACATTACCTCTTGCAGGCAAGTATGTTTAAGAATAAAAAATTATTTGAGACGTTGAGCAGGTAGATTATATTTTCTTTACTTTTCTACATTTGGAAAAGTCTTTTAGATTAATTTTTTCCCTCTCTGAATCATCTTTATCAAGATATCCCCAAAATGTGACTGTATTTAATTTACAATTTTTTTTTCTCTTTGTAGGAATGTTTAATATCCATTTAACTTCTCCTTTGAGGTTAAAGAATACATACTGAGAAATCCTATCCCTTATGTTACTGAATAAGGCATGCCTATAGATTAATCCAGTTTGGGGTGCTTGATTGTTCAGTTAAATTAGATGCAGAATAGGAAAAAGCAAATTGAATTATTGTGCCTTTATCCATCTGTACCATCCAGCCATTCCACTTAAAGAAACAGAGACTGGTGCATGGAAAAAGAGGCATTTTTCTTCATGGTGGAATCCCATCCATACAGAAAAAGGGACATCCTTTGTCACTGAATTTTTGTTCTGGTTTAGTTAACCTGGCTTCTATAGGGTTAGAGCTAAACTACAGGGGTGCTCACAGCAGGTGTGAAATTGCTAAAGCCTCCCTCCTCCCAGCCCACTCACCTCATTACCTTCACTGAAAAGTCATTGCAACTAAAGAGCCTTTTTGTCCTGGCCATTTTCCAGTTGGTCACATTTGCAGGTAAAGAAGTGGTAGGTGGGGTGGTTCCCCTTCTGTCTGTCTCCTGCTTCACTGCACTGCCACACTCAAGGCCTTTCTTTCTGGTGGTAACAGCCTTCTGCAAGAATATTTCCCACTCTTTCTGCATTATTGCTACAGGCCTATCTGTTAAATCTTAAATACTAATGAATCATTAAAAAGGCTATTAGCATATTTGCTGTCCCTATATGTGTGTCTTATTCTTCACAGTTTTATACCAATTTCCTTTAAAAACCTCATTACAGAGATTATTGTGACATGCTTTGAAACAGCAGCATTCATTACATATTATCTATGTATTGGAATTTGGGAAATTAATGCACCAGGAAATGAAATTACTCACCCAGGGTCTCTGAAGATGTATGTTCATCTCATGATTAAACTCCAAGCTGTAGATCTGCATTGTGTTTGCTGCACAATCTTTTTTGCTGTTTCTCTTTTTTTCTTTAAACCACATCAGTTTTACATTAAGCTGGAAAATTCCACTGTGCTGCTTTTGTTGTCAAACTATAATTGGCATTTAACCAATTACTTTAGTTAAATGTGGCTTGTTTGCAAGTGTTCCCTCCCTTTACCTGAGGGTTCAAAGCATGGAGAGAAAATGGGATAACTGGGAAAAAAGAGCCAGGCTGTGGGGAAGGATGGGCAGAGAAATGGAGAGGCAGAAACCAAAGAACTGCTCGAGTGATGGAGTGACTGGGAGATGTGCTGCTGCTGCTGCTGCTGCTGCTGCTGCTGCTGCTGCTGCTGCTGCGAGTCTTGTATCCACAAATGATTATGTGTATTTTCCAGCTTTTCAGTTTGGGTGGAGTAGGGAGAAAAGAGGGTTGGAGGTAAGTGAGGAATGAGGAGAGGCTGTGAGGGAGCTGCACATTTGGCTTTTCCTTACATTACCTGCTCCGCTATGTCCACTGCCCAGGTGGGTAGTGTGGAGGTGGTAGATACTTATTTTCATAGGTTGAATCTTCTGTAAAAATATGATGGTTTATGTGTTTTCTTCCAAATTGTATGAGTGGAATCAACTTTCAATGGGAATCAATGAGTGCCTACAGCTTTCTGATTTATGTCTTTCAGACATGTTGCTCTTGTCTCTCTAGAGGACTTGTGCTGGTGTCCAGAGGGGACTTCAATTGCAGCCTTTAGGGGAGAGACCCAGCAATGCCCTGGTTACAGGGTATTTTTCTAGCAGGTATGATGAGGGATCCTGTCCTTGGGGCCAGCTGCCAAGAATTCTTGACATTTGTAATAATTGTGTCTGTTGTAGAGCAAATAAATGTCCTTAGACATCAACATATCATCAATACTTAGTCATCATAAGGGGTTAGAAATTTATTTCTTAACTTCTGTTTTTCTTTCAATGCCAGATGGAGAGAAATGAACAAGAAATTCAGAGCAATAAAATTGCAATTTTTCTATATAGACAGATAAGTGAAGAATAATTTTCATTTAAGGGAATATGTCTTCATTTTGGAGACATCCTGAATATATCTTAGCTTTAGTTTGAGAAAACAATGTGAAAAAATTCATTTGTAATAGTAATATTAAAGAAATTAACATATGTTTATATTTTTCATTCCACTTTAGGTTTGGAACACCACTCATCTATAAACTACTATATGCACATGTATTATTGCATAAAGAATAATATTTCAAGTTAGAGATGTGCTTTCTTTTTTTGCCTCTTCTGCAAGTGCAAAGTGAGAACTGCTAGCCAGAAGGTTGAAGATTTACATGTGGGATCCATATAGTTCCAATGTAGCAGATATAAAGGCTGTAATGCCACCGAGCATCCAGGAGTCTGACCAATTTGACTCACAAATCCTTTCAAATACAAAATCTGCACTATAGTATCTGAAGCTTCCCATTTCCTGCTTTTCTTATCAGTAACGTTTCTGTGTTTCCTGAGACAAACTAAATGTAAGTTAATCTTTTGATCTGTTTGAAAAGATAACTTTGTCATGCAAATAACATGAGAGTCAGTCTCCAGTTCAATTCTCTTTCATTTAGATTTTTATACTGAGCATCAGAGGGACTATTGACTATCTAGGTGTACCTTGGATTTTGGATCGTCCATGGCAATTTCAATTGCTCAATTAAAATGTAAGTAAGTAATACTCTTAGGAAACAGGAAGCCGCTTAAAAAAATGGTGTCCTGTCGTAAGACTTTCTTAATCCTTAATCTTAATCCTCAAAGCCTGCACTTCTGTGAAGTTCCAGTACTTGAGAAAACATTGAAATAACTGGAATAAAAACAATACACAAATGAAGAAACAAAGTCAATCACAATTTTAATGAGAGGCAGTTATGTTAAAAATAATTCGGAAAACCAAGCTCAGGCTTTTAAGAAAATATTTTGCATAAAGTATTTTTCCGTATTTTAAGACTTTTTTTTATTTGTAACATATCTCATTGTGGTAATTATGATTTTGGGTTTTCTGAATTTCCTAGCAGCAAGCCTGCTAGGTTTTATTCCCAAGGGGAACAAGTGAGGTTCTGTAAATATATCTCTCTAAGCTGTGTCCCTGAGAACAGGACACAGCTGGTCTTTCTCTGCTCTGTTCCAAAAACACAGAGAGACAATTTTCTCTGTCAAACCTATAGGAAGAGGAAGCTGGTCTTAGTTATCAGCTCCTCACCTTACTATCAGAGACAGAAGCATTCTGGCAAGGACAGGAGCATTTTTGCACAGGCAGCAGGACATTCTTGTACTAAGCACTGAGAAGAAAGCATCGTACTAAAATTGTATCAGGCTGCACTGTAAAAGGCAAAAGCCTCAGCCTGTACTTGGAGCCATCATAATAAAATCCTTTAAGCCTTCTGATACCTGGGCTCAGGGTCTTTATGCACTAGGGAAATAACCAGGATAACTGGTAACCCCTCGTGCGAGGGGCAACATCAGCTCATGAAACTGGGAGTGTGGTGAGGCACAGGAGTAGTTCTCCCTGAAAAGTTGTGCATGTCCCATCCCTGTAAACATCCAAGGACAGGTTGGATGGGGCTCTGAGCAGCCTGGTCTAGTGGAAGGTGTCCCTGCCCACAGCAAATGGGTCGGAACCAGATGGTCTTTAAGGTCCCTTCCGGCCCAAACAACTGTATGATTCTGTGATTCTATGCTTCTATGAATTCAAAGTATACCACTTCCTCATAAAACAAAACCCAATCCTGTTTAGAGGAATACAGTATCTGCAACAATTTCCCTTACCTACAACTGTGAACATAATCTCCCACACAGGAAAAGATAGAAAATCACTTGTAAAAGCAAAAAAAAAAATCATAAGGAAAGAAAAAGGAAAAAAAGTCAAGGTTTATTGACATCTCACACTGAAACTTAGATTTCTTCTTTCCCAAAGAGTTGCTCTCCGTAAGAAGAAGATTTTTTGCCTCTTCTGCAACTGCAACTTCAACTCACTTGAAATTTCTGTGAAAATTGTTGTAGAGAACAGGGCACAAGAATCATGTCAGCATAAGAGATTGAGAAGAGTAACTTCTCTTTATAAGGTTTTTTATAAGTTTTTTTCTAAATTTTGACAAGAAGACACATTACTAATAATTTCTTTCTATAAGTATATTAGCTTTTATTTGTTTCTAAAAGTAAGTGTATTCAGGTAGTACAGCTTTTTGAGTTAAAAAGTTGTATAGAGTAGGATTTCTTTATTCACCATTTGGTGGATTCTGTTGGTACGGTGAAGCAGAAATAAGTGTAACTGTAACAATATGGAATTACAGTGGCAAAATTGAGTCATTGGAAAAATTGAAAATCATAGAATCATTTAGGTTGGAAAAGAACTGTATGTTGTATTATCCTAAAAGATGCCTATTGTAATACAGATAAATACATGCAGAATCTGATTTCCAATCAGGTTGTTGCATCGTGGAAGGTGTTTTGAGCAGCTCTGATGCCAAGTCCTTCTCTAGCTTGTGCAGGCTATTACTCACCTGAAATATTAACTTCTATTGTCAGCTTTTGTTCAAATTACACTTATTTATTCATTAGAGAATTTTAATGGATTGATTCAAACTTACTTTTGACTTCAAATTAGTCATATTGTTCCAATTTAAAGCAGCTTCATAAAAATATGGTTTGCTGAAGTGAAAAAATGCTTGCAGTCGTCCCAGGAAAAATCCATTAAAAATGTAAGAGTGAGGCTTGTTTTGACAAATTTCAACATGAGTCATGAATACTCAGGATTCTTACACCTTTGAACAAGAATTTTCAAGCTGCATAATTTTGATCCTAAAATAATACCTCATGACATATTATCACAAACAAATCCTCAGACCTTAAGATGTTACTTTTTATAACTAGTCACCAACTTATGACCTATAGGAACTATCTTCTCTTTAGATTTTTTTAATCCCTGAATAATAGATAAATGTTGAACTGTGGTATCTGGAAAAAACAGTTCATTTTGGATACATAGCATGGAAAAATTCTGTTTTCTTCTGGTGATGAACCCTGAAGATCCCTGCTTCGTCAATTATTATGGTATCCATGCATATTGCTATAGATTCGCTGGTAATGAAAACTTTATTCTGAGATTGATTTTGGTGGGAATTGAGACAATTTCTGATGCAACTGCACTGAGGCCTCTGACTTGGTGTTTCTCAGAATATGAAAGTAAAAAGCACATGGTGTTTTTCATATTCCAAAAGTGAAAACATCCTGTTAGGGAGGCACTAGATGTGCAGAGATTGAATAAAAACATGTCACACTGTAGTCACTGATTTTGTGTTCTTTGAAAGGGACTGCACATTCTTTTGATTATTGGCCTCCAGCTTTGTGGAAGCAAGGTTGCTTTCTTATTTCTAGCCAGCATCTTTCAGTTTTTATCATACCACAACAGATATAATCAAAATTCACTGGTGGGGCTTGGACAAATTTTAACAGCTCAGTGACATTCACAAATTAGAAGTAATTATAACTTGTAGGTTTGGGGTTCTTTTTCAGCAAATTTTTTTGCAGTGTTTTGCTTGTAGTGCTACCAAAGTTTTTTCTGTGCTTCTCTATGAACTTAATTTTCAGTTATGTTAATACTGAGACTGAATTTCTGTGTGTGCTTTAGCCAACATGGAAGCGTAATTTGCAGATTCATCTGCAAAGCTTACTGAGAAAGTGAAAATGCAGTGCATATATAAAAAAAAAAAAAAAAAGCTGTGATAATCCAGACATCCTGGATGAAACTTAATGTAACTCATAAGGAAAAATACAGCTGTCTTGCATCCAACCTATGGCATACATACCAAAGACAAATACAATAGAAGAATTTATTTTGAAAATAATGGTCTTCATCAAGAGCACTTTGGACTCCATTATAACTAACATTTTCTCCATTGTGACTAACCCAGATGGAATTTTGAATAAGGTAATAGAAATTACTCAGGTCATCAAATGTCTAATTTTTTTAATATTTCAGATATATGCAAGAGAGAAATCTATGCCAATTCAGGGAGCATCTGGCATGGCAACTTTTTCTTTAGAAGAAAACCTTTTTTAAAATGGAAAAGGGAAGAAAGAGAGAAAAAGATCTAGCTATGCCCATGTACTTTCTGTGTAGTTGTCCATATACTTTCCAAAAATTCTGTAATTACCTGACCACTCATCCCATTTGGTTTCCCTTTCAGTCCTATGACTACGAGGAGAAAGAACTCTTTTCTAGTAATTTTCCATGCATGCCTATTCAACATGGGTCAACTGAAAACTTAAAACTTAGAAGAATCATTATGTACATAAGACAGAATAGCCTTCAAAAGACAAGCAGTTGGTCTTATTGTTGTGTTGATTTGTTAGTCACAATGTAGAAAAATTATACTCCTCTTTCCCATTCCCTGGAGTGAAAATAGACGCCCTTCAACATTTGATTGTATTTCCCAGCTAGGAAATAAAAGATCAAAAGGAAATTTCAGTTCCTAGCATTTGAAAGACAGGTAAAACAGATCTCTTATTTGGTTCAATCCCACCTGACTTCTGGCAGTGCAAAGCCCTTATTCACAACAATGGGCTCATTTTCTATATAATTCTGAAAGTTAGAGATCTGGAAGCTCATTTTGTCCTTTTTCTGGCCAGTGCACTGCTACCAGCTGTTTGTTCCTGGATGCCTCTGCTAGAGTTAGTCTGAAATGATGCAAGAAACGAGGCAGTCACCTTCCTGTGGGATGATCTTCTTCAATCCAACCCCTCTATTAGGCAATCACCTTACAGATTTGAGTACCCTGTAAACCACACAAAAAGTGGATTTGGTACCAGAGGTGATTCTGTAGGGTTCGGTATTCTCAGCATGTGGGATTTCTCTCTTGGTTTGAGCACACTAAAAATGAAACCTTAATCAACAGCAAACTCTTCATGATTCAAGTATGTCTATTTAAATCAACTACAAAGGTAGATAATAATTTTGAGTTGAAATTAATCCTTTTCCATTTAAAGAATCAAGATTTCTGAGAACAATGCTGTTCAGCTCCTGGTAGAAACATGATCTGATCTGAGGAGAATTAAGTACATCACCAGTAAAGATAAATATTACAGCTTTAATCTACACTGCAAATTAAATATGTTATTAAAACCAGATTCTAGAGAATGTATTTATTTATGAAGTAGTCATAGTAGAACTGTTTTCAGTCAGACTTTATCTTACTTTACTGGCACCTTTGTCAGTACCAAGTATATTAACTCCTGGATGACAGGTTGCTGTGATTAAATAAACAGTAAACTTCAAATTCACATCCATGTAGACAGTGTTTTAGCTTGCTGCTGACACCAGATACATATTTTTTCTGGTCTTCCAAACTGTAGAAGCAGGACATTGATGTTCATCTTTAAAGTGTTTCTTTTTCTGCACCGGGGTAAGAGTATTGAGAAAGCTGTATTAGTCTCGTATTTTACTGTATATAGATCTTGTTCTAAAAGATTCACATAAAAAATAATTGGGGTCCTGGTATATTAAATGCTTTTTAAGATATCTTTTTTGATGGAATAAAGAAATCTGGCCAACATACTAGAATGATCACTTTATAGGTAATTAAACTTTTTTTCCAATTACAGCGTGGGGTTTTTTGTTAGGATTTATAAGTTATTGATTCCCAATAGACATTACTTTTCTAAAAGCATTAATTTATCTACAGTCCTCCAGACAAATAAACAACTCACTGCAAAATCCATTTCTTCTTCTTCAGTTAATCAACAACCATTTAATAGACTAATTTTTTTCTTGTGATTTGCATGGTGTCTAATGCTTTGTAATTCATGCTTTTAGTTTTAAATATTGATTGGGTGAGTTAAAGTTCTGAAGTGTGTGTTTAAAAGCATGTAACTTTGTGGACACATACATTCAAAATGAAATTTAAGCTCACTGTGGATTGGCACAGTGAAGTTAAGCAGGTATTATTAAGGTTTTTGTGTCAATCAAAACTGAAGCCTGGTTTATAATTTAAATCATGCCACCAAGGCATTGAAAATTGTCAGGATTTATCTATAATGACCTGTTACTGTTGGACACAGAGACATTCCTGCACCAACTCAAGCAGGTAACTATGCCATTGAGGAAACTGCAGTGCATACTTCAATGAAAGCTGACAGCAGACTGTAGATGTAGAATATATGACTGGCTTTCAAAATTTCCATTGAAAGGAAATAGCAGAAATAAATGGAAATAATGCCATATGGCATTATGCTCATGATGGAGATTTCTTATCTAGACTAAATGTGAAATGTTCTTCACATATCAATCATATCTGCTGGCATTTACATAAATTTGAATAAAGTATCTTGGATTAACTTTTGCTGTCTTGAGAAACAATGAATGTTTCTGCACTCAGTCTGTTCAAAGTTGCTCTAATGCTTCATTCCTGGTAATCAACAGAGGTTGTGAGTCTGATTCTGCTTTCCCATGTTCTTTGTATAATTTTTAGAAGTACGAATACAAAGTGAGTAAATTCAGTGTGATTCTGATCTGCATAGTTTGAATCCTCGAGTGATGATCCCTAATGAGTAAAGATTTCAAGGAGTATCTAATGGTGACAGCAGTGTCACTAGATCCAGAAACTCGCATGGTGACAAAACCCTGACACTACAAGATCAAGATGCTAAAAAAGGTTGGGGATCATGGCTTGCTTTTCAAAACAAAAATAGAAAGAGAAGAAAGAAATTAGGTATTTGAAAAACATTAAGCATGTTTTTCTCAGTATTTTGACAATATCTCTATTTATTTTCCTTTAGAGTAAAGATGTCTTTATAAAAAGCACGTCCATGGTGGTTGCACTCTTTCATATGTGGTAAAGATGCTATTGAGTGAATAAGAGATCACAACAGATTTATAGTGTCTGAGGCATCAAAATAATACTGGAGAAATTCTAATTAGGACTCTTCTTGTGGCTCAGTCTCTGGTCACAGAACAGCAATTCACCCCACCATGGTCTGGGTGGGGTGAACAGAGCTCTTTTTCAGTCAAGGATGGAAGTGAGGAAAAAAAAGAAAAATTATGGCTGAGCTGGCATAAGGACCAGAGATCCTAGGAAGCACAGGATGCCTAGGTGGCACCTTAACTCTCATTACAGAGATCTTCTCTTGGTGTACTGTCCTCCTTGTTGGTAGATGGAAGACCCTAGAATTGGTGATAAATCACCACTTATATAAAATTTTTGATGCAATCATTCTAGTGATAATTTTTTTTTTTTTTTTACTATATGTGGTATTAACGTAGTCCTGGAGATTTATCAGAATATATAGTAAAAATCTTAGCCATATAGTGCTCCTTTTGCCATAACTTTTGTCTGAAGGTTTCCTATGGCAATTGTGAAATAGATGAGGGAGAACTCTTGCAGACTGCACAATGTTATCCATGCTTTCTTTATGCCCAGTGACTGAAACAGTTACTGAAACAGACTGACAGAAAAGAAATAATATTCAGGATATTATATCAGAAACTTCACACGTTATGTAGCTACAGGATATTCTTACATGTGGATGTAGTGCTGAAATCCTGCAACATAATTGCAAAGAACTTGAAATTTCGTGCTGCCTCTTTTACACATGAATGTATGGGTAAAGAGCACTCTAGTTATCCCACAGGAAGATACTTGCCAGCTGGGTGGATCTGAGGCTTCTTTTTTTTACCTTCTTGCAGAGTGAGCATATATCCAACAGTTTTCAGAACTGAATTCAAGGGACTTTTTTTCAGTCCCACATTATATGAGTCACAAATCCTCCTGCACTAAGCAGACAAAACTCATGCTTTCAGAGAAAAATTCTTTACATATTTTCTAAGATACACTGATTATGTAAGAATAGTCTGTATCTTTATTCCATCATTCTTAATGAACAGTTTAAAAGTGAGCTGTAGTTTCTTATGTACAATGCTTAGGGTTGTATGTCTGAACACTGATTTAAGTTCAGTCTAAAGTGTGAGGAGCAGAGATTGAAGTAACTTAATAGAAGCATTAGAATTGGAGATGTCACACAGGAATCATTGATCATTGAAAAGATGCTAATTCATGCACTTGCTGACTGGAAGAAAAGGTATTTGAAGCTGCAGGTGTTGAAATTTTAATTTCAAATGGAAGAGTGAGAGAGAGCAGTGCACTGGGACAGTCCATTGGACAGGACTGTATGGAGGTGCATCTTATAATTTCCATGCCAGATGACCACCCAAAACACATTAAACAACTGTGACATTTCACCAGTTGCCAGTTGCCATGTATCTAAGAGCAACAAAGCAGCAGCAGGGATTCCTGCAATCCTTCTTTCTTTTGTTTTAAACTATTAACTTTTGCAAAGAAATGTATACAGAGAAAAAATATTTTTACAGTCTTTAGCATATTGAAAGGAAAAAATTGAAGGACTTTAATTTAAAAAGGTGTTGAAAGAAGTATTGGGAAAATTCCTTTTTTCTTCATATGATGTGCATTGTCTTTTTATGATTTGTCTGGGTATTTGTTTACCTTTGGCCACTTGAGGTATGGATACATTTATTTACTGCATCCCTTTCCAGACCTGTCTTTTGGTTCTTTCCTGCTCTGTTAAAGCCAACAGTACAAAAGTTACTCATCTGTGATGTGATTTTTTTAAAGAATGAATGAAGTATCAATTTACAGAAAAAAAGTTTAAGGAATTATTCTGGCCAGGAAATTCAGGTTTTGTCATGTCATCTACATATCTGCCTTAAAGTTCTTTGTTGTTTTTCAGCCATACTTGGCTCCATGGAGCATTATAATGAGGGTGTATAAACAGAAAAGCTAAGACAATGTCAACAGACAAATATTGGGGTAAAAGTATGATTTCCATTAATATCTGTACACCTAGAATTTAAGAATTCTCAAATCTGAAGTGCATTCCTACCTTGTTCCCAATCTGGCAAAATAAATTAGTGATAGTTTACATGTAGAATGTCTTCCAGGTCCAGGGCTCTGTTGAACTTAATGGATATATTTTAAGCTCCCTGTACAGACACTACACAAAACTTTCTTCCTATTGCACTCTCCTGTCTGTGAAGATGCATGATGTACCATTACTGCTTGCTTAGAACTGTCTATTGTCATTGCCCATAGTGATAATCTTACCCTTTTCTGTCTTGCCCTTATTGAAAGTATGAAGAATTTCTTTGTCAGCTGCTGCTCAGTGCAATAATTTTCCCAGTTCCAGACCACCTTATTAATGCCTCCTACACAACCACAAACTATCCTCTGACTCATGCTGCATTGAGAACTACTGATAAGTTCATCTGGCTTCATGTGCTTCACTCATCCTTCCAAAACCCCTTGGCCTTATTAATAGTTAGCTCTCTAGGCTGCATTGCTTCAAAATGCTCTAGTCCCTGAATTAAGAGTTTTAAAGTTTTTGTTGAAATGTAATTAGAATGTTGATTATTTCAAATTTAACAGAAGCAGAAGTGATTGAACAATTTGTGAAGAGCTTTGTGGTGCAGAACTCGATCAGCTAAAATTGGATCAGAAATCTTAAAATGGACGATGAGCAAATTTACAATGCAAATTTAACTTAAAATATAAAATATAATAAATATAATTAGAGAGATCATAAACTGATATTGATCTACAATGCACCATGCATTTGCTACACATCTAGATAGAAAGTTGAAAGTCTTCAGTAGTGAAAAATTATATGATATATAAACTATTTAATTAAAAACTGGCCTTTATGGCAGACCAGTGTCATAGGTTTATTTACATTAAAAATAAATAAAGTTATAATTACCTGGAATATTTTTGTCCTGTGTTTGTATATTTGCCTTTTCAGAACTGGTCATTTTAACAAGAATTTCTATATATTTGGAAAACTCTGTTTATTTTTTAGGAATTTTTATTTCAGTTAGGTGTTAACATAGTGTTAGTTTGACTTTAAAATTTCCATGCTATGCTCTGAGTAGAATGGGAAAGATATTATTTTAATGTAGTTACTTTTATATCCACAGTGTGAATTATTCAGAGTTGCAGATTTTTGGGCGTTTTTTGTTGGTTTTGGGAGCCTGGTCTCCCTTTTTTTTCTGTTCTTTAATTGGGAATTGTGGGGTGTGGGGTTTGTTTTTTTTTTTTTTTAATTTGTGGGTAAATTGTTGTTTCTGTCAGTCAGTGACAATTGAATATTTTCTCAGGGGATATGTTTTGCTGGGAACTCAGAATAAGAATGGAAGTTCATTAATAGAGTATTTAAATGCCAGATGTACCATGAAGTACTCCCATTTTTTAAATAGAGTGATCAACCTCTTCTGTGATAGCAGAGACAGAGCTTTTCTATTCTTGGCTAGTGTGATGATATCCATGCCACTCAGCACTTACTTCTATATTAATGCTCTTCTGCCTGCCAAAAGCAGCACGTTGCATAGCTTTTTTTCAAGTCCCTATTCACCTGAAATAACTTGCTTTCTATTTATCTCTGTCTCAATTTAGAATGTGATTCACAGGTCTACAGCGAAAAATTATCAGACTTTTAAAGCACATGGAAGCAAGAACTAATCCTGAGGGACTTCCATTCTTTGGCTCTTAGATGCTGAGCTCCCCAGAGCCAGAATTATCTCTGTATCTTACACGGTGTCAGCCACACTGTCAGCACCTAATTAGAAAGCAAGAAGATGGAGACAAGTGAAGATGCCTTTTTCACACTTCTGCTGTGATTACTGACCTCTTAAATGCTGCTTTTCTTACTTTTTATCTTTTATGATGAACTAAAGATTGGATTCCCCTTCATTATAAAACTCTAAAAGGAAAGAAACCAAACCAGCCCTATGGGGAATACAAGAGATATCTCCTTTTCCTTTCTGAAGGAAAAGCTTAGATCAAAAGGGGTGATAGAATTGTGGAAAACTCAGGCTGGGAGAGCCATTCCAAATTCATCTCATCCATCTCTGCCTTCTGAGGCAGGAGAAGCATATCCTTAATGTGTTTGAGAAATTCCCATGTTGGGAATGCATGCATAAAACTCTTGTGAGGTGATGCTACAGCACATAACCTGCTTTATAAGGAGATTTTTTTTCCCATTATATCTGACCTAGATATCTATTGGTTAATAATAACTTTATTAATTGTAGTCCTCAAAAAAAAAAAAAAAAANAAAAAAAAAAAGGGAAAGAAAGTGTCATGTTACCAGCCTTCATCCTTCATTTTTTTGCCCAGAGAAGTTGTGGATGTCCCATCTCTGGAAATGTTCAATGCCAGGCTGGACAGAGCTCTGAGCAACTCGGTTCAGTGGAAGTTGTCTCTGCCCACTGCAAGGGGGTTGGGATTAATCATCTTTAAGGTCCCTTCATACCCAAGACATTTATGATTCTATGCTTCTGTGATACCTCAGCACTAGACAAACACAGCTCTTTCAACCTTTCTTCTCAATGCATGATTCTAAATTTAATCAGCTCTTGTTCTCCTCTGAATTTTCTCCCATTTGTGTAAAACCTTATTTTAATAAGATAAATAGTTTGAAGTCATATTCCACCTAAGGTCTTACCATTGCCAGAGAAAGCAGAAAAATGCCTCCTTTGTCTTGTATATAACTCTCTGTTGACATACCTGAGAAAATTTGTCTTTTGGAAACAGACAATGTGATAACATTTTCGATTTTATTTCACTAGCAGTCAGAGCATTCAGATCCTTTTATTCATCTCTGGGGAGTTGTTTTTACATTTTTTTCCTCTTATCTTCTTTTTAATTCTTAGCAATTCAAATGTTCAGTTAGTTACTAAGAATAATGATGCTATTAGGTCCTCTTGGTTACTTTGTTTGTATGGGAATGTGCTATATTAAGGAAAAAATTGTAACATTCAGTACCCATGAGGACTGCTGTGCTTTTACCAAGGTAACATAAAATTAGAAGGTGTGTTTCATATGTTCCATACGAGCGCTGCTTTGATGAACATGTGTCAGATGGCTACTGTAGCTATCACCTGACCTTTACCTGTTTTGTGGTAGTTTGGGGGTGACCCTCACGTGTCTGTTCATCTGCTGACACATCCTGCTGGCTGGGGAGATCTGCTGCTGCCAGGGCAGATTTTAGGGTGCTGCAGTGAGACTGCTGAGGCTTGCCCTGCTCCTTTTTCACATGTACACCAAAGATCAGTCCGGGAGAGACCTGGAGCACATCAGGCATGACTGCTTGGTGCTAGAGAGGGTGATCAAGGACCTAGGCAGCTTGGGTGATGTTTTCTTCTTGATTCTGCTGAAGAAGGGAAAAGTCCTGGTGTGGGTGGCTTTGCTGTTTCCCCACACACTGCTGGGAACCTACCCCCTGGGCCCTTGAAGGAGGTTCCCTCCCGTGAGTTCTTTGCCAGGGATGAAAAACGAGCAGGACTCACTGTTTCTTGGTCTTCAGGTTGCTGTTTATTTTTCTCTTATCTTCAGTTCAGTATGACATCTGTATGCCAGACTGAGCATATGAGAAGCAAGGCATAAAATGGACAAAAATGGCAAAAATGGCCTCGATACCCAAAACCAAGGTATTTTTAAAGATACCTAATCCAATTACTTTCTAACACGTACATTGTTTTTACTTTACTACCAATAACTTCTACTAATCTACACACGTAACAATTATGCTGCTACCATCCCTAACCAATGACTTTGTGCCACCAATGCTACAGAAAATGGAGAAGAAGAAGGACAAGAAGGAGAGGAGACCACACCCAAAATCCTCCATCTTGTCTCCCATTCACACTCACACCAAAATCCTAAAAACCCTAAATACTTCACCCTGTGATAGACTACTATTACTACTGCTACATACCTAGTTCACACCTGTGTTCTCCAACTCATCCCAAAGCCTTGGCAATTTTTTCCCTGGGACAAAGGTTAAAAACAGTGTCTGACTGGGGGTCAGGGCTCCCTAATACAGGCAGGGAAATATTTCCTGTGCCCTGGATTCCAACATCCTGGGAAGACAATTCCATAGTTCAGGACTGAGCTGCATGGCTGGTGTCAACAGCGAGTTGCCTTTTATCACCATGGGGTCTTTTATTGATCAAGGAATGCTAGAAAGAGACAAAATCCACCTGAGCACAGAGGAGAAAAACACCCTTGACAACAGACTGGTGGGAGGAGCTGCAGTAGGAAAGCGAAATGACAACTAACATGTGAGCAAGGAAGTGGACTGGGCTCACAAGCACAAGGTGTGCAATTATAAGGACAGGAAACACCTTGAAAACAAGAAAACAGGGCACAAGGGTGACCATTCCCATTATGCCTACACAAGTAGGGAAATGCTAAGGAGGCACAAATGGAATCTAATGGGTTAAACATTTTTTTTTTGAGGGCACGTATTCTGCTACCTCTCTAAGCCAAAAATACTTCATCTTCTCAGCTACTCTTCCATAATTTTATGCCACTGCAGCCACCACTTGGAAATACAATTTAAATAAAGTATGGTATTATCTCGACTAGCCAACATAACTGCTGTGACACCTAGTAGTTAAATCCAGATCCAAGAGTTTTGTAACTTTGTTTTATGTTTTCCACATTGTAAATGTGATGGATGAAATTTTGAGATAATGAAATTTGGAAATCATCACAGGATGCAATTGCATGGGAAAATAGAAAGTCTACAGTGACAGCTTTAAAGTATTCACAATTAAGGAGAAAGTTTTGTCTAGGACAGATGGAATAATATTTTCTTTGGGGAAATACAAGTTAACTTATGGAATGAACACAGGCAGATAAAAAGCAGAGGATAAAAGGAATTACAGATTCAGATATTTAAGCTTCCAAATACTCTAAAGGAAATCACTAACAGGTGATTACTATTTAATGTCTGAAATGTTCCTATCTGCAAGAGCTTCTGCACCTGCATATATTTCTAATGATGAACCTTGCTTTCAGCTGGCCTGTAAGACAGAAATAGAATTTATAACTTAATAAGTACAAAAAGAAATGTGAAGAAAACTTTTGGTGAAAAATACTGATGATATATTGATTTCTTCTGTTTTCTTACCTGGTACCAAGCTGCATAACAAACTTATTATGAAACAAATTATGTATTTCTTTCTTCACCAATATATTTTCAGCCCATAAAACAATCCATTCAAAGGATCTGAGAAGCATGACAGCAAATTCCCCGTAGTGTATCCTCATGCTGCACTCCTGGGTGTTGCATGACTGCTGGGGCTGGGCAGCTTGGGTTTGTACCCTATCCATTGCCTTGGCACCTGTGGCTTTCACTCTTGAGAAACACTGGTTCCAACAGTCATCCTTAGGATCCAGCCTGATTTTTCACACCCCTTCCCTTCCCCTCTCCCCTGTTTTCTTCTCTGTGGCTTCAGCCGTGATATCCTCTGCTCTGCCTGTTGTAGACCCCTGAAGATCCTTGTGGGAGGTGTGAGCAGCTGGGCACAAGTGCACACGCACCCACGTGCAGGCTGTGACATGCAGGGTCTCAGCACAGCATTTCTCTCCCTTTTTCCACTGTGAGACAGCACCGGCCATCAACAGTAGGCTGTTGAAGGCTAAGCCCAGTATCCTGTGTTAATTCCTGTCTGCTCACCGAACTCCCATTGCTGGGAAAATTCTCTTCATCCTGAACCAATGAAATTCCTGGACAGGATGAAAGTCTGGAAATCTGACCTCTCAGATCTTCAAGACTCTTCTGCAGGTACATCTTGTCATGGTACATTATATGCTTTTAACAGATGGCTTCTTCCCCAGGAACCAAATTCTCCTTGCTGGAAGTTCATGAGTCTTATACCTGAAGAGAGAATGATCTTCTCATTATTATTAAAACTGTACTCTTTCTCTCTCCCTCTCTCCCTTTGACTTCTCCTTTTCCTTGCACTCTAGGCAACTAAAGTTCAGCTTGCAACAGGAAAAAATCAACAAAGAGTAATACAATATATACAAACAAACTTGAATTGGCAAGTGAATTACAATTGTGCGCTAAATGTTTAGTGTATAATGCAGAATTAATAATTTGTACACAAAGATTCACCAAATTTTTCACGGTATAATTTAATATATATTTAAAGGGATGTTTTAAGGATATAGGAGTATAAATACTTTCTTTTTAACTTTCATGTTAAAACAGCTGCTATTAGTAAAATGCATTCTTCAAACACAACAGTACTGCTGGTTTCTGGTCTAACGTAGAACTGGTGTCAGTAACTCGTTAAAACTGAAAAAAAGAGGCAAACCTATGTTTTTAAAAACTTAACAAAATCATGTAGTGTGTGCTAATACAGTTAGAAGACATTAGTTTAGGAGCTAAATAAAATGCCTTATTTAGTCTATTCAGGAAGGGTGAAAGCGTCACTCAAAATATTTTCTCCCCTGAAAATTGATTTTCTTGGTGAAAATAAGAGCCCCAGAGAAAGTTTGTCTTCCTAAAATTTTAAGCCTTCTTTTTGTGTGCAATTATTTTTTTTTGTCACTCTTATTACAAGCAGAGGAAGAAAACTGTGTTTGTGTGTGGAGCTTCAGAAAACCAAGTGGGACCTGGGAACCTGTCTGTGCTGTAGAGTTGGGTTATCTTTGCAGTTTTGAAAAGTTTGCTAAGGTCATCAGTTATTTCTGATAGAGAGCATTACTTTCTAAGGGAATGAAACAATCTCTGAAGAAACAGTATCAACTAATATTATTGGAAGCCAAAACAACAAAAAAATCCAAAAAACCCAAACCAAACCAAACAAAAAAACCCCAAACAAATAAAACAAAACAAAACAAAAAAAGAAAAAACACCAAAAAAACCCCAAACCAAAACCCCAAATCATACCAAAGCAAAAAAAAAAAAAA
>VXAX01004660.1:850037-981339 GCA_013399835.1 Leptocoma aspasia
GAATTTCAGATGAAAGGCTGTATTAAGAGCACAGGATTATTTTTAGAAGAGGTAACAGTCCAAAAACTGCTGTTTCTGAGAGGTGGTATAGCAGAAAGAAGCAGCTTGCTTCTTGTCTAGAGGTGAATGAATTTTTGCAAAGAAAACAGCATGGAATTCTTGTTAAGAAAAAAGGGAGAGAGGAAGGAATAGATATTCAAGCATCATGAAAGCAGTTCTTGTAGCTGTATCAGTAAAAGTCAGCATGCTGCACTTAATGTTTTTGAATGCTAGTGAAAATTAAACCATGAGATTAATGAAGTATCACTAAGTTTATCCACTCTATCCCACTAAATATCTGACTGTTTTTTTCCAGAAACAGGAATTTACAGGTTAAATCAGACTTCTGCAAATATTTTTTGACCTCAAAACCTGGAACATATAAAGCAATGTATTTGTAAATTAGTGTAGTTCTTGTTGGATGACTCTTAGAGAAACAGCCGAATATTATGTAATTATAAAATATGTTCAAGAGATTTTGGATTAATTTCTGATGCATTCTTCACCATATCTCTCCTTCTAAAAATTCTCTCAGTACAGTGATCAGTCATGACACCAGATTCCACATCTGAACCCATTTTCTGTGCTTTTCTTACCATGTTTTTCCTTTGAGACAGTCTTTGAAGAAAGGAAGCAGACTTGCAATCCACATATTGTTTTGGTAGATGATTGGGAAAGAACGGGACATGTCATATGAAAAGACTGAAAAATTAGCAGGGCTGAAAAAGAAGTACTTATTCCTTCCTGAAGACACAGACATTTTCAGAGATTTAATAATTTTTTTTTCTTGCTTTAGCAAAAAGCAGGGTAGCAAGTTCTCTTAGGCAAAGTAAAACAGGAATGTGTTTTTGTGTGGTCCCACTAGATCTGAAAAACGGGTTAGTGGTTGTATTTACATGCATGTTTAAGGGATCAGAGTCACATTACACTTTGTACTAGGCCTTTCACCAGCTTTGTTGCCCTCCTCTGGACACATTCAAATACCTCCACTTCTAAATTTGTGGTGCCCAGAACTGCACACAGTGCTCGGGGTGAGATCACACCATGGCTGAATACAGTAGGATAATCTTCATTAGCATCCAGATGAAAAGCAGGGAAGTCCTTGTACAGTTTCTGGGGTTTATCATACATTCCTTGAGAGCTGGAAGGAGACAGCAGTGCTTGTGAGCCATGGGAAACGGACAGAAAATAAGCACGACAGTACAGGGGTGAGGAGAACCAGGATAGGAGTGAAATTATCTTCCTTCTTTCTTCATGAAGTCATTCAGTATGAACACAAGCTATCAAGCCATTTCTGTGGGTCTCCACTCGACCAACCATTCCCTGGGCTTGAATGCATTCATGCTGGATTTCTGCCTTTCAGCTATGGTGTAAACTGTCCATGCCGGTCCAACAAGGCACGTGACAAAATACACTAAGGTCTTGACAGAACAGTTGGAATCTCTTGCTAAAACAACTCTCTGGCCCATCAGTGCTTCCTCCTCAAAGCCAAAGTCGATGCACTGACTGTTGAAAAGTGTCCCGCAAAAAAAAATTCCCAAACTTGCAGAGAAATACTAATACTTGACAGAAATTGTACTGATGCCGAAAATACACTTAATAACCTCCTGTCAGCATAACACCTTTGTTGAGAACATAAGAACTAAAGAGACACATGACAAGCCTCTGACATGTTTCTGCAAAATCTTGACTGGGATGTTAAAGTCAGTAATTCCAAAAGGTTTTGTATAGTTAAAGAAAACAAATGCCTAAGGGAGGTTTTGCTCACTTCAAATGAGAAAAGGCACATGGGCTTTCAGTTGCTGTTAGTTAAAAGAAAAAGAATCTAATGATTTTTCTCATCCATATTTAACTGACAGCTGATAATCTCAGCTCTCAAACTCATTTACTCAGAGATTATTATTATGACCTGATAAAACTGAAGGTGAAACTTCAGAAAAAGAAAAATAAAGTCTGGAGCAGTTAAACTGAAGGGTGGCGATGCTGCTGAAATCTGCAACTCTATCCAGATTCACCCATCCTTGATCACAATCAAATAAAATATTTTAATTTTTTTTCCCTTGTTACTTATAAGAAGTTTTTTTGTTGGTTTTTTTTTTTCTTTATTTCTGTCAGTACTCACTGGCACAGACAATGACTTTCTCTGGGGGGGGTATCATAACAGCTGGTAAAAAAAGATGTTATAATATTTCCTGAATTTGGAAGTAGGTATATGAACCACCCTGTCATTTAAAATACACAGGAGCTGAAAACATTCTGGCAGTAGAGTGAATTCATACGCAGTTACAACACAAAAGGTGTTGGTTTGTGTTATCAGGCAGCCTTCTTTATAGTGTCACATACCTTCACCAGGGTAAACTTCTGAGAGAATTTTCTTTCTTTTTTCTTTCCAGTAAAATAGCATTGGATTCAAGGATAAGACTCTTCTGTAATCACTATGTTTTGTTATCCTTTCCAATGAACACATTAATACTAAAGAGGCATACCTGAGCAAGTCTCATGTGGGATTTAGGACAGCCAGATAAGAAGATGTGAACCCTTTTGATCCCAGAGAGGAAAGCCATCTGGTGATGGCTCAGCAGCTGGTTAGCTGGGATTACTGTCATTAGTGACACTGATTGCTTTCCTTTGCCTGTGAACTAAACACAAAACTTGTCTACCCCAATGGAAGCACTTTGGGGCAGCTGTGGTTTCACTGTAGAGTGAGCAGAGCATTAAAGAGGGAGTACACCTGAAAACAGATTTTAGCTCCCATTCATCAATGAATAGCTGAGAACTTGAGCTATGGATTACCTGTGTGACTTTGATAATATTACCTCTGTTCTTTTCTCCAATACTTTTCACCTAAAAAATAAGTATTACCTCACCACAGACTTGAGCACTATAGGAATAAATCGGCTTATACCTTGAAGCCATTTTCTTGTCTGTCTCTACCTTTAGTTATTACAGGTTGTTATTTAGTTTCATTTGAAGATATGACTCCATTCCAAAGAAATCAATGCATTTCAAGCAAAGTTACTATAAGTTTAACTTTTCCTGCCTAGGTTGCAGTTTTCAAAGAAAGCCTTTTTGCTTAGGCTAGAACAAATTGGGCTGGTTTCCTGATGTCCGTCATCAAGGCAGGTACAATACTAGGTGATTAAAAAAAGGGGATGATAATGGGAGACATTTTTGTGAAAATTTTTTTGTTAAAAACAGAACAGATTTCTTTCTGAATTAGAGCAGAAAATAACGATACCATTGTGTGCAGTACTGAACAGAAAATCTCTTGAGCATTGAGATGATCTTCCTGGTACTCTGAAAAATAACTTGATGCCCATGGAAATATTGAATGATTGGAGTCTCCAATGGGACAACCTTTACACTCACTGAACCACAGGGTCAAGCTGGAAGAGACCACAGTGGGTCATCTGGTTCAACCTCCCTGCTCAAGCAGGGTCACCCTGGAGCACATGGCACAGGATTGTGTCCAGATGGTGCTTGAATATCTCCAGTGAGGGAGACTCCACAGCCTCTTTGAGCAATCTGTCCCATGCTTGGGCACCCACACAGTAAAGAAATTCTTCCTCACATCCAGGTGGATCTTCCTGTGCATCAGTTTCTGCCCATTGCCTCTTGTTCTATTGCTTAGCACCACTGAGAAAAGCCTGGATTCATTAATCTTCTTGGCACCCTCCCTTCAGATACTTATGGACTTACACGTTAGACTTGATGATCTCAAAGGTTTTTCCCAATCTAGCTGATTCTGTGATTCCATGACATGAATGATGTCTCTTCTCAGTCATCTCTTCTCGAGGCTGAACAGGCCCAGCTCCCTCAGACTTCCCTCATAAAAGAGACTCTCCAACTCCTTGATCACCTTTGTTGCCCTGTGCTGGACCCACACCAGGAGCTCCATGTCTCTCTTGCCCTGAGGAGCCCAGAACTGGACACAGCACTCCAGATGTGGCCTCACCAGGGCTGAGTAGAGGGGCAGGATCACCTCCCTTGACCTGCTGGCAATGCTTTTCCTAATGCACCCCAGGATCCCATTGGCCTTCTCAGCCAAAAGGTCACACTGCCAGCTCATGGACAGCTTGTTGTCCACCAGGACCCCCACATCCTTCTCTGCAAAGCTGCTTTCCAGCAGATCAGCCCCAGCCTGTACTGGTGTGTTGGGTTATTTCTCTCTAGGTGCAGGACGCTGCATTTGACCTCGCTGAATTTCAGGCAGTTCTCTGCCCATCTCTCCAACCCATCCTTCTGAAGGGCAGCTTTCAGACAGCCCTCTGGGGTATCGGCCACTCCTCACAGTTTTGTGTTAGCCAAAAACATTCAATTTAGTAGACTGAGAACTTTTATTAACCACATATTGAGTCACTTATGTATGGACTGCTTTCTCACCGGGGAGGGAAGGCGATAGAAAAGGATTATACAAAGCATAGCTTTTTTTTTTTTTTTCCATACTGCTGTGCTGTTTTCACTCACCTTTGGTCATCTCAGTCACAACTTTGTTAAGAGCTGGTTCAGATAACAAAGGCTTTTTAGAAATGAGGAAATTGCTGTAAAGTCTGAATATCGAGCATGAGCTGTCATGGAATAATGTCTTTATACAATCATTGATTTTTCAGCTTAGTTTGTCATAAAAAGTTCATGCTGACTTATTTTTTTACCAATTGTATTTATTACAACCAAGCAACTTGGGATGACAAATGGTTTATTACCTACCTAGCTGAAGGGATTTCTGCTGCTCTTTCAGTGTTAGATTTCCTACTGATCTTCTGCATCACCACTGCTTATCACAAAAAAGTGAGTAACAAATCAATTTGCATAATATACTGAAGCAGGTAAGGATGGATGTGTTAACAGCTCATCCTACTATCCCCCTCAGAACCAAAAAAAAAAAAAGGTATATCTAAAAAATTGAATCTTTTCACCAAAATTTTAAACTTGAAAAAACCTATCACTTCTACAGCCTAAGGAAAAGTGACATTTTCTGGGTTTTTTCCCTTTTTTTCACATTGGGAAAACAAATGGCTTACTCAAGTTCCTTTGTCAGCTAAATGCTTACTGTTGTATTAGCTAAACAACATGTTAAGGGTGATTTGTCAGGAATAACATGAAGCTAGGCATTGCTATTCCTATTTTGTGTGCAGAGGACAGGTGATATCTTGAAGTTTTGTGCATCTTCTACCATTTTTTGTCCTCTGATTTTATGTTCCAGCTTTACAGCTGGATCCAAAGTAATAGTTTAAACCATTATCTAAGTTTGCTGTATTTCCTGCCAAATATCTCTAGTGGTCTGATTGAGAATCCCTCTTCTTCCAAAGGAAAAAAAATAGTGAGCAGAAAATGTATTCCTTCCCCTACCACAATATATGAGGCTGCTGGAATTTTGGGCAACATATTAGTATTTCCCCAAATCAAAGGGCCTTTTCAGACTCTTATGACACAGTGCTAATCTCATGCATGTTGCAGTTTGCAAGTCTACGTGGATTTTTATTGTATTTATTGGTTTCAGTGGGAAAGAAAGCAATATCAGCATTGTATTGGAATTAGATATTTTAGACTATACTATCATGTATGATGCAGTTTCCTCCACTATGTTTCTGACTAAATGTGTGTTCAGAAAGAAGAGGAGGATCACAGAGGCTTTATCAAGAGCTTTGTACTCTACTCAGATCTGGGTAAGATCACCTGTTGAGGTGAAGCTTACTCATGGTTTGTGCTGTATATTTATTAAGATCTTTCTCTTCTGTGTTTACTCTTTATATCCCCTGAATCTTATAGCCTAATCTTAAACTATATAGACAGGAAAAATTGAAGATTTGAAAATATGATTACTACTGTTCATTTTTTTATTATTATCCTTTAATGCTTTACAACTACATTTAGAAATTCTACTCTGTTCCATATTATTAACTAATTACCTCTTTTGGTTTGATAGCCTTTTTATTATTTGTGTCTTTGTTAACATCTTTTTTCGTCAAGTCATCACGTGTAAAACAGAGGCAAAAACTATATTCTATGATACTCTTTGTCATATCTGTTTTTTCCAGTTCAGCTTCACTACAATTCTTTAGGATAGCTATTTCAGTGCCTCTCCTATTTTGTATTTGTTTTTTTTTTTTTTTTGTATTGTAACAGTCCATGTTTTGGAACACTGACTCTTTATTTTTCCCCCTTAATAATCCTATTCAAGCCCTGAAGTTGAGAAGTGGAAAGACAGGAGCCAATTTCACTGCTTCTGTCTTGTCTCTTTGACACCTTAATTGAAGGAGTGTTTAGGGAAATGTCTGTTTCACCGTGGATGTGAGACTCTGGCTTTCCACCTATCTCCTCTCAGATCTCACTTCTGTATGATCCAGTGACAAGCTCCACTGTCAATATGTCCTTATAAAGCTGATTTCTCTCATTCTGACTGCTGGGTCACTGTTGGTACCAGGATGGAGCTCTTCCTAGAGTGGCCATAGGCTAGGGACCAGCCTTTTGCTTCAGAAACCACCTTTCCTCCGTACCAGTTCACCCAGGCACTGTAACATTAAGTTGTCTTAATGAAATTACTAATTCTTAGCATAGTCAATAGCTTCAGAATAATTCATGTTTTAAGATGGATGTAGGAGAGGCTGCATCATTATCTGAAGAGTGTGTCTGAGGGGAAGGGGGCATTTAACCAGGGGCCAGATGTGACACAGCTGGGAAACATATTCAAGCTGCAACTTCTTTTTTTCATATGACTAGAATCTGAAATCTATTCACAGAAAACAAGAAGAAAAAAGTCTCATTTTTATTGATGGTTTAATACTTCCCAATAATAAATCAGCATCTGAAGACAAATTTTTCTGCTTTTTCAAAGTGGTAGCTGCTTTGAGAAAAGTCCTTAATTTTTTATTTCTTTTTAAAAGTTTTTTTCTTTAAATGTTCTTCTAGCCTCCTTCTAACAGTTGTGGAAGAGCCAATTTTCATGGCATACACAGTAGAGAAAGAATTGGAGAAGAATCATCACTCCGGCAGACAGAGGAGATTTATATCAACTGCAAAAACGTCTCACAAAAACATAAGAAAATACCATGAGGTTCTTTCTTAAGAACGAAGTAATCAAAGCACAGGCCTTTTATTTGCAGCACAGACTTTATTTTCTCTGTGCTGGCAAGACGTGGAAGGTCAAACTGGCTGTGCTGGGCATGGCCTGGGCTGCTTTGGCAGGACAGTGACATGAACCCGGCTGTGTTTGTGTTGTATTGCAGCCTGCAGAGTTACCCTGTCCCTTAATTCATATGCAGCATTAGAGATTATTTGTCCTTCTGCAATTGAAACACTTTCACCTAATAGGTGGACTCTTAAGTATCAATTTTAGAACAGCTCTAATATGCAGAATGCAGCTGCATATGTTTACATAAAGTTAATTTGGTCTGAGATATCTATGTGTATGGGGAGCCTATGTGACAAGGTGAGAAAGAAAATGTGTTTGATGTTGTCTATGTTCATGGTTTTTGCATCTCAAATTGAGAGCTCTATAGAATAATAAATACCCGTGATTTTCCACACAGGAGGTGTTATTTTGCTGCCGGGCAAAGAGTGCTATTCAGCTGACAAAAGCAAACGTATCAGGGCTCCTTGAACCTAGATTTAAAAGTATGAACAGCAGCTTGGTATCTGACAGCTTTGTGGTTTTACAGGCTTCTTGCCACTCACCACAGTCATTTCAGTGTTTTCTTTTTGGGGATGCAATTGAAGTGTAGCCCCTGCTCTCCCCCCCCACTCCTTCAGCCCCTTCACTCCCTCCCATGCCCAGAAGAAAACAAAACAGGAAGACTCTGTCACTGTCAGGTTATATTTAATAATTTATTATAAGGTTTAATTGCGCAAAAAATAAATGAGAACATGGAAGGTATATGAGTAAATGATGCAAAGCAGAAGAAAGCATGACTGAGAACATTTACAAAACAATACACATACATATGTAGTTGTATGTGTGCATATGTATATATTCTGCTGAAACCTACAGAAGAAATCACACAGAAATTGAACAAACAGACAAAAAATAAATCCTTAAACAAACAGAACTAGAAGGCAGACCTGAGAATTAGGATCTAGTCATCTTTTGGCCTTTTACAAATCTGCTGAACTACTGAGAACAGATTCCCAGTAAATGAAATGTTACCATGACAGCTGATAATCATCTGTGTCGGCAAACTGTGTGCCTGGCCCACCTATGCCTGATTCCACTTTTCTCTTGAAGCAGATGTAAAAATGTTGCTGGATACGGTGTTTGGGGTTTTTGTTTGGGTTTTTTTTTTTTTTAAGGGGTTAGTGGTGGAGGCATTGTGAGCCTGCCTACAAATCAGGTATCGGTTCTGCTTGGCTGGCTAGGAAGAGCATCACAGCCTGACAATGAAAAGCACATTTTGCGCAGCCTTCTCCAGTGGAAAGCTTTCTTCACGTGCACAGGAAAATAGGAACCTAGTTTCTTCTGAGAATAACATGGACACAAGGCTTCTCTTCACTATTTGAGCAACAATAGCGTCATGTGATTATCTTATACTTCAGCTAAAAATCTAAAATCCTAAACTAAAGTGTCCTTTCAACTTATGCTGCAGACTTAATTGGTTTCCAATGTCATATACCATTAAAACATCTTGGTTTGGTTTTCTGTACTCCTGAACAAGGACACGTTGCGATGGATGTTTGTTTTTTTTTAAATTTCTTTTGCTGAAGATTTTCAGATATACAAATGATTGAATGTGAAATTGAGGAGGATACACAGAACTGTACTACTAACAAGTTGGTTTATTTCCTGAGTTATCAAATGTCATAGCAGATAATTCTAAGTTGTGCACAGCCTTACAAATGAAACCTTGTAGCATTGGGTAATTTCTTACGATTGCCCTGATAGTAAAATGCCAAAATAACAATGAAATGGATTTGATTACACAGAAGGTCTCAGCTGGAGTCCTGATCCACAGACATCCACGAGCTAAAAGATGGTATTGTTTTACTGCTTTTAGAGACAGTCAAAATAGATCCCTGCTTTACTGAGGGTAAAAAAAGGGGAGAGATTCAGGTTAAATATCTGGAATACCAGATTGTTTTGATTATTTGTGGTACTGCCCTTATTCATTTTCTCTCTTGGTACTTTCAGCTTGTCTTTTCGAAACAATTCTTGTTTTTGAGATGTGAAGAGAAAGCAAAATCTGTAGTGCACTCCTTTGCAGGTATGTAATCTGTTTTAATTCAAATTCCATAAACATATTAGTTCTACCAGGATAATTGACAGGGAAAATCACATCACACATAGTATAATAAGAACAATATTTTTTTTTTCAAAAAACAATCCCAAAACAACAGCTTCATTTTTGTACCATAGTAATATCAGTGAACAGCAGCTGAACAAGTGACAAATTAAAACCAAAAAGAAAACAACGCCAAATTTATCAATATTCTCATTGGTTTAAAAACTAGTAAGCTACACACAAGAGAAACTTCCAAAAGCTCAATTTTAAATGCAATATTAGAACTCTTTATATATTTTATGAGTCTGGCAGGTTGGACCCAGTGAAAGTTTTTTTGCTGTTTGGATTGTGTAAATAGGCTTTCCAGTGTAAACAAACCATTGTTTATTGCTGCTTAATTTCAATATTTCCCATAGATCTGTCCTTTCATTTTGGAATTTTTAAAATTTCTTTTGAATAAACTCCATCAATTGTAATTTGGAAATTTTATGTTGAACAGTTACTGTGTTATTTCATGCTGTACCACTTGCTCAAATAGTTAAGAGGGAGGAAAAAGAGTCAATGAAGCAAAATGACACAACCATGAATAGCAACCAGCTCAGCATATCATCTAAACTGTAAAATAGTTCTATGGGTTTTTTAAGGTCTTAGAAACTTTGTTGAAAGGAAATAAATGTAATAAAATGCGTTGTCATTAAAAAACTGAGTGTTGAATACCTTGAAGGGTATTCTAGGGTAACTACTGTCTGTGTGATTTGAAAATGAATATATGAGATTAAAGAAAAGTAAAACCTTTTCCATAATAATAAAAATAATCTTTCTCATTGGGTAAAAAAGAGAAATGTTTAAATTCAATGTTCAAAGGAATATTCAATGATCAATAGTACAACTAAATCTTTAAAGGATGTAAACTCACATCTCTTTGAAAAAGACTTCTGAATGTAGGAAAGGCAGTCACCAGAGTTTGGATCAACAGGACGAAAAAGAAACTCACATTCTACAAAAGAAGGTGAAAGTTAGAACCTGTTATTTTCTTTATTCATTTCAGACACATTCCGTCACCTTAAAGAACTTCTGTGACTGTGATATGTTCATGGTACTGCTCCTTCTGCTAGTCTTCTGCTCTCCCTTGGCTGTGTGTCTTGGGGTAAAACAATGTTCCAGTGAGGAAACAGGCTGTTTCAAGGGCTGGACCCACCAAGGAACACAAGAAGCTGGACTCCTCCACACCCCTGCTTTTGGCAGGGTAGTTCAGCAATTAACCCTCTTTATGACCTCCACCTGACCTAAATTCCCAGCCACCTTCTCTGTTAGGCACCTAAATGTTTTCAAGATGCTCAGAAATAGCTTGTTCTAACTATACTATGCAGCTTAACCATCTGTCTCCTCTCCAAGTCTTATCCCAGGACTAGGGGACAGGAAGACCAAGGAAACACAGCTCAACAAGGCAGACAAGGCAGAACAGCTGAAGTATAGCTGCTACCAGCATTTCTTAGTTTACTCCTGAGCGTTCCAAATAACAAACCTTACTTTAGGAAAAGGAAAGATTTCATATTCAGAGGATTGATCTCCCTACCAGTTTCATTTCTAGGGGCAGATTTTTTTGGTTTTGTTTGTTTGTGCGCTTTTTTGTGTGGTTTTTTTTTCAAGAATGACAATTATTATTTTTGTAATCATAAAGATGTCAGGGCACCAGGACTCTGATTTTTCCTATTTATTTTTAAATCTTATGTGCATCATGCTCCTTTAAATATGGAGCTCTGTGAAAGTCCAAATCAATGGTATTTATTTACAGTAGATGAAACTCTGCCTCAGTGAGTACTCCCTAGTGCAATTTCCTTCAAAGCTGAGACGCACAATAGGAGTTAATCCTCTGAACAGCTTTGTAAGTCTGACACTAAGGGTTATTTCCAAACCAGCCCGTCTGTCTACAAGATAGGTGCTAAAATGTTCTTTTAGGCTGCAGACCCCAGGAGTAGAAGCTGTCCACCAAGTTCTCAGGCTGTATTGTTCAAGGCGTAAGTAAGGCAACATAAAAGACGTTTCCAAAACACACACGTTCCTGGGGAACCGTGCTGGGCTGGAGCACAAGACATACCTTCACAGCTGTGCCTCGCTGGGGCGTGGTGCCAGGGTATGTGTGGCCTCAGGGTGACCACTGCTCCTTTGCTATCTCAGGCAAAAGGTTCTGCCCCGAGGCTAGAGACCCACAGCAGTCTTCCAAACACTAAACTGGACCTGGCTTTTCACTGCCACATGGAATGCTGGTTCATCCAGCATCATACCTGCCAAATCACTCAGGAAATGGGAGACCCTTCCCAGTTCTCTCCCAGCCTGCATCACACAAGTAAGCATGCTCTCTCCCCTGCCCTCTGAAGTTGGACTCCTGTGCAGAAACTACTCATATTTTTAGGATGAGGAAGAGCCTGCAGGGCTTGGTAGGACACTCCTCCACCAAGAGGGTCCATGTCTCTGCTTTTGTCCCTGCCTTTTTTTCTTTTTTTTTGTTGCTCTTTTCTAATGGTACAATTCATTGAGAATTATGAGAAAAGGATGAGCACCTGGATAACCATGGGATAAACAAGAGATGAGTTTGCCAACACTTCCTTTAAAGCAGGGGAGCCTCAGGAACTTTGAAATAGCCTCAGCTGTGTGAGCTCAGATACCACTGGGGCAGGCTGCCACCACGCCACAGGACTGACTAGTGCCACTGCTCTGACTAATTTCTTGGCCCTGATTAGACTTGATTTATAAAGGTTGATTTATAAAGTAGATTTACCTTACTATCTGTGCTATAGTCTTACAGTTATATATCCCTACATATAACTTAGGATATAATGTTTGAGCTACAAATACCAAAGGAAATGAACAAAGCTATCTAACACATGTTTCAAGAGATTATTTCCACACTATCCACACTGTTAGCCTGTATAGTTAGATAAAATAATTAATATGAATTACTAGCCATGGCTGACATATTTCTTCTAACCTTATGCTTACTTAAAAAGACAACTTTGTAGTTTTAGAAAAAAAGCATCTCAGTGGTTCTAAAGGGTATTTAACACCTGTCTTAGCAGTTTATTCAATTAGATTGTTAAACTAAATAATTCATTTGTAGCATTAACCAGTAAATTTTATAAAATTATTTAAGTGATCAATAACATATCATACTAAGATATAAACAAAACCACAGTATCTTTCTTTTTTCTTCAATACTTTTCTGTTTGTACTGATGTCCATATGTATATTTGAAAAGAGCAACGTATGTTAGAAATACTTGCATGTATTCAAATTAATCTCTTTTAATACCCTTTTTCTCCCTCTGAAATAAAACTGTCTTAAGCAGACATTTATTATTTTCTTTGAAATGTCTATAATTTACCCAACAATGGTAGAATGGGAGGAACCTTCCTCCAGAACTCTGTCAAAATATTTTGTAATTAGAAGAGTAAAGGTTGAGCACTTCTGTATGTATTTTTATGGATCATAAAGAAAGATATCAGCCAGAATTCAATGAGCTGTGAAATATTCTAAATCATACTTTTGACAATACCTGGCTGAAGTGAGTTCCACAAAGTTGTGTGATAACACTGGCGGTGCATTGTGCAAAATACTGTTTTTTCTATACTGCATAATGCATGTTAGGCAGACTGCTACTTGGTTCTTCCAGCCAGGTTAGGGAAAATGAGCCCATCACACTTCAGTCCATTTGTACAGAGTAACTTAGAGCTGTGAATTAGACTGGGCACACAACATGGTTTCCAGCTCCTGATAAAGAAGGAGAAGAAGTTGAATGCTCCAGGAAACTGTTTTGTACTCAACATGGCCACTGCTGTGTGCTTAAGTGTTTGCCAATTTCTCCTAATCTTTTTAAAGATTACACAATCTGGTTTTATTTTTGTCGATTTCTTACTACATTTTTCACTTCCTTTCATAAATTTCTCTTCCTTTCTATAATGATGATTTTCAAAGAAATAAAAGGTTCCCATGTATCATTCTTTGATAAGAAGTCATAACACTTTTTTCCCATGTATTTTCAGTTTTCCCTTGTAACCATCTCAAATCAGAACAATTTCAAAAAGGCAGTTCTGGATATCTCCTGTCACAGCCCATCATGTATGGAAACTCAGGAAATGTGAAAATTAACATCCACAAGGAAAATTTTATTTTATGTAATTTATTCTGTTTTAAGTATAGGAGCAGTGATGAGAATAAATGTTTAATTGAAACCCTTATTTTGGTTATTGGTATGGAATTGCCAAACCAGCCAATTAATTTTGTGCTATTTTCTATGCTCACTCTGTCTTGCTATCATGCAATTTTTAAAAAGATTGAAAACAATGTGTCAGCTGATTAAAAATTAACTTCATTCATGTCAAATATTCTCACAGGAAAAATATCTACTGTAAAATATATTAATGCACATGACAATCTCAGGATTGTAAGAGAACATAGTAAATCTGTTGAACCTCATGAAAGTTTCTGTATCAAAGCAAAAAACCCCAATGAAATTAATTCTTTGGGACTTTAAATGCGATGTTTAAAAAGATTAACTTCATATTAGAGAGCCTATTACTTTTTGAGCTTGCATTCAGTTAAAAAGGAAATACTGTCTCCATTACAATATGGAGCTTGCAATATTCATAACAATATGGACATTGTCAAATGCTTTAATTATATTTAATTATACTTAAACCTCAATCACTTTCATATGTGTTTTAATTGTGTCTGTAAAAATCTGTCGAGCTGCATAAGCATGTAAAAAATCTTTGCAAAGCGAAACTTCCATTTTCTTCAATAGCACCAGTTTGCCAGCAGATTCTAATATTTAGGTTTCTAAGCACAATGCCATTTAAATAATTGCTGAATACACAGGACCTTCATCCATCACATTTTACTGTCTTTTAAGGACCTGGACAGGGAGGCAAAGTTCTTGCTACAGGGGAGTCAATATTCTTTGCCTTTTCTTTCATTCCACCATAAGCCTATCCTTGCTTTCAAAATACCTCACCTTTTTATCTAAAATAAAAAGTGAAGAGCATTTATTTATAATACCAAGAACAAACACAGCACCCTTCATGTAGTGCAAGACTATATAACTGCAGAATTCATATATCTAGCCCTCTTGATTTTAAAGTTATGCCACTACAGTGGTGTTGCACAGTCGCTATCTTCTACTTACAAAACATACTGTCCAGTTCTCTGTGGTGAAAAATGTAAAATTCTAATATATCCTGTTGTGTAATAAGTGTGTTTAGAAAGAGTCAAAAGTATTTGAATGATGTATGGGAAAATGAAATTTTCCAGTGCTGTTGGATCTATTCTCATAATCAAAAAGCAGCTTTTCACACTTTTTTCACTGTTCACTCCATTCTGTGTGTGGATAAAAGCCACACTTATGCCTTTGCAGCAGGTATAAAAAGGTGCCAAAATACACCGATATTAAACACAAAAGCAGAGATTAATTGGAACTCATTACTCCTTCCTTTTTAGTATTTTGTAAATAATTCTTTATTTCATGCTAAAATGCACAGCCATTCAAGACAGTTATATTTTCTAATGGAAAACCACCCTGCAGTTTCTAGGTTACCAGATGAAAACTAGCACATGTGCTTGGTGAGCTAAGTCTGAGTAGAGGTTTATATGCTACAGGCTGATGGTCTTTGTTAGTTCCTAGAGATCAAATATCTCAAAAAACCCTACTCATAGTATTGCCTTTTAGATTAGAAAACAAAACAAGCATGAAGTTAATTCCTTTTTTGATAAATACAATACATAGATATGATTAATGATTGACCTTTTTTTCTCTTTGCCGTTAGCAAGTAAGGGTCGTCACAGATTGCCTGCACTGAGCAACTTCTAAATAAATGGGTGCCTGAAGGCTGTATTTTGCACTTAAATTATTGCTATAGAGAGCACTTTAAAACACTTTTGCCCTCAGATACTCAATTTCAACCCCTCTTCCAGCAAAGTCTTATCAACTTAGAACAAAACTTGATTATAGTTTTCTGCATCCCAACAGGATTTCTATATATGTGTTGTGGAATGAAGTATTTTCCTGAAATGTCATGGTAGACTTTTGACAAAACAAAAGACAGCAGCTATTGTCAATGTCTCAACAAACTTCTTTGGTTTGTCAATACATTTGCAAGTTTTACTTGTAGATTTTGTGGAAAAAAAAAAAAAGAAGAAAACAAATGCAGAAAAACCTCACAAGGACAGAACTGGATATATTGACCATGTGCCTGCCACAAAAAGTACTGTCTGAATATTTATTCAGTAAAACAGCAAACTCCCTGCTACAAGAGATTCTCCTTTCTTTTTCCTTTACATAGGCAGATGAAATTGTTTCAAAGGAGTACACTCACAGACAATTTAAGCTATAAATAATGACATGTAGCTGTTTAAAAAATAGGACTATTCAAGTTCCTTAGCACCATTTGATGATTTATTAGCAGTGTCTTTCAATTTCACCTTTTCTGCACCAAGTGTCTTCAAAATCAAAAGTACCAGCATGCATCAATCTATAATATTCACAGTTAAGATATATTAGTAACTATATTTAGTAATGCCATGTGTTATTGGTTCATAGGGGTGAATATGCTGTTATCAAAGGGTGATTTCAAAGAAATGTAAATCACGGTTACAGTTACATATTCATAGCACATCCTCCGAACCAGAAATAAAAGCAAAAGCTTTATTTTATTTCTTCTATTTTATCATGTACTAATGCTAAGTTCCATTTGTACCAGCTGCACCTGGTTACCACTGAAGACATTTTGTTGCCCTCCATCTCTTCACAGCTCATTAGCTGAAAACAGAGAGCAACTCTTGGGGCAGGAGTAGACGTATTATCTGTGTGCCTTGCACAGGAAGAAAGCCGAGACTGGAACAGGGTGCCATGGGGTCCCTGGGTCTATTTAAAGGCCACTGTAGTCTCTAGGCAGGCAGCTCTACCATGTGTTCCAAAAGAGAGTTTTCCTTCTGGTGGAAGCACTAGGAGCTGTACAAAGTAGTCTCAGTGGCCATCACTTAGGTTATCAACAGGCATATTCCAGGAATTAAAGCAATTCCATGAAAACAGAATTTTCTGGCAAACTGCTGTCACAGTGTCTGCCTGGTTCTCATGGAGCTTTTCTGAGGAACATTTGTGGAAGCTGTCTGAATACACCAATGTTACAGTGATATCGTCTGCTGTTCCGGAGTGGCACTAATGGCAGCAGCATCCACTGGCTCCTGAATTCTTTTGTGCTTCAGGAAACCACTTGTCTTAGACTTGTGTTACAGTACATCATAAAGTTGCATCCTCATTTTCAAATTCTAACGTGCTTGTGTTTGGTCTCTACAAGAAATAGGTTCCCAACAGGTCAGATTTGCTATAGACTGGCTGTGTTCTGCAGCTTTGTTCAATTTTCTGCATCGTATGAGACCTCACAGGTATTTTATAAATGTATGAATTGAGAAGATGGTTGCATTATGCAATGAAAGCAAAATATTTAGTAAAACTGCTATATATGGCCGCACATATAGCCAAAACTGCTATAATGCCCGCTTCCTTCCCTTTTTTTTTGGTGTGTTTTATTTGAAAATAGTATCTACATTTTCATTAACTTGATAATACTCAGGTACTGCATAGGAAGACAAAGCCACAGACAGCAACTATTCTCCAGCAAACAAAAAGAGAACATTATATAGACCTTATGCTTTTTATAGAAATACAGTTGAAGTACTAGGTTGAGGATTTAGATAGGTTCTTAAAGTATATGGACACTGGAACTATAAAGCAGTTATGATATTCTCCTGTTTTGCCTTTTCCCCACTTTTGGGCTATGTAGAATATGTAATTATTAAAGGACTAGTATTTAAGTCACAGAGGAAAAAAGTTATTTGACAGCATTGATACCTGTAGAACATATTGAAAACTTAATCTAAGGAGTTTCAAGGAAAATATATGTAATTTTAGAGCAAGTGAAAGAATCCCAGTTGCAAAGGAATAAAAATAACTGACCATTTCCCCAAAAGGCAAATATTTGGCAAAGCAGAATACCTATCCCTTTGTATCACATTTTGCATTTAAAATTTGAAAATTGGAAATTTTCCCTAAACAAAATGTCAGCTGAATCTTTTTCTTAAATGGAAGTGTGAATGAAGCTTCCTTGATGGGTACAGCTCTGAGAGCACCATAGGTACAGCGCCTTGACAGCGTGGGAGAGCAGTTTTTCATTTTAGCTCATCAAAATACTCTCTGTAGGGAGCCATTCTATTCCTGAGTATGGCAGCACTGTGAGAAGGAAAAGAGGTAGTGAATGAGACAAGGAAAAACGGGAAAAATAAATAAAGGTGATTGTGGTGCAGTAGAAGAGTTTCATCCAAGTGGATCACAAAGCTTTTTTATTCAGCAGCCGTTCACTGAGGTGTAGAAAGCTGTAAGTCTGCAAGGTCTCTTAGCCAGGAAAATGGTTGGAGAAAAGCTGACCATACTGTATCAGTACATGTTTAATCAAAAGCAGAAGTTTCTTCCATACCTTTTAATACATATATACATAATGTGCATATATAAAACAACCCAACAGCACTTTTTCAGTTAAATTATAGTACATAAAACCGATTGTTTCATTGGAAAAGAGTCTATGTGTCTCCTCCTTGATACATTTCTTCAACCTGTCCTGAGAAACAACCAAGGAACTGAATCCCTCTGGTAATCATGGCAACAGTTTCACACTGGGAACAGAACACAAGGCTCCTCAGATCATACAAGAGGGCAAATTTTTCTCCTCACAATTTCAAACATTTCAGGGCATCACAAGGAGTACATAAATATTTGATAACAGTTACAAAAATCTAAATGTTCAGGATAGATAAAATTCATTCCCCACCTACAGGTATGCCTTCTAACTTATTCCCTCATTACTGATTACAAACACCTACTACAGTTCGTCTTTTAAAGACGTCTTCCAAAGACAGAAAATTTCCATTGAGAGGTACTGTACTCATCCTCCTTTTGAGGGATGACAAACAGATGCTTGACACATGATTATACAAGATACAATGTGCATCTAGAACAGAAATCTGAGAAGGAAACACAGAAAATCAAAGTAACGCTGACCAGAAAGACAAGACCAGAGCTCAGCTCTACCATGTCTGGCCCAGCTGTGGCACAGGTAGCTGCCAGCTGGGCAAGTGGCCCACTTTTTTTTGTCTGAAGAACAGTTTTCCCACTTTTAAAGTTAGGCTTGCAGGCATGGTTACCTAAAAAATTTGCGAACAAGAAGACTTTGCAGCAGTTCTGAGGACAAGACTGTGCTGCTGCTAGGGATGTTCCCAGCTCTTAGGGACATAATGAGAATTGCACATGTAAGGGATGAATTTGTGCCCCAGGAATTTAAGATTAGAGCTGGATCAGGCAATAACCTTACCTTGATGAATTACCTATTCCCAACAAAACATATCAGCCTGCTACTCCAGTATTTGTTGGTGTCTGGCTCAAGAAACACCCAACCACCCTCTAGGGCAGTGAGTGAACCCGCTCGGATCTGGAGGTGACCCCCGCAGCGCTGACGCTGCATCTTGAGTTGGTGACATTTCAGTGACTCCAGCGGGAATTGTAGGCTGTGGCAAGGACCTACAGAGGTCGTGGGTGATGACAGGCCGTCCTGCTGGTGGGGGCGGGAAGGAAGGCCCCAGTGTCAAATGCGCCATTGCAATGGAGCCCCAGAAGGGACCCTCTCCGGTCATGCAGAAACCTTCACACCAACCAACACAGTTTCATTTGTTTCCACCACTTTCTTACAACACAGACGTGTCCCCCTTCCTCCCTCCCCCCAACCCCCCAACCCCTCCTTTCTGAACATATCGACAAAAGGAACGGCAAAATAAATAAATAAAGACTTAGCCTCTGCTTCAGGGAAGCCGCCTGCCCAGGCTTCCGCACTGGCGGTGCCCCGGCTGGAGCTGGCAGCCATCAGTTTTCACGGCAAATGGTGGGTGCAGAGGGGGCCAGCGGCTCCCCGGTCCTGGCGGGGGGCTCCAGGCTCAGCTGTCCATGTGGGCCGGCAGCCCCCGGCTGTCATTGCACCAGCCCCGAGCCGTAGCTGAAGGTGTAGCTGCTGGCCAGCGACAGCGGCTGCTGGTGCTCCTCGCCCTGCTCCGACGGGTAGCTGGGAAACGTCTGCGCCCGGGACACCTTCGCTGAGCCGAGGCTGTGACCTGGAGCGGGGAGACATGAACACAAAGGATGTGACTGGGCTTTGAAGCCTTTCACCATGGACACAAGACTCCAGTGGATCCACTTCCTATTGTCCCACGGTGTCAGGCTGCCTGGAGAGCAGAGTTGCTTCGTCGGGCCCTTCTGGGGCTGCAGGAGAGGGTATTTCCTGTGGCTGACAGATTCCCAGCCAAGGCAAAAGGTCCCAGACTCAACTCAGGCATAATTTAGGGTCAGAATTAATTTTCAAAATTTCACGGTGCTATATTTATGTATTTTCTACTTAGTAAGTCTTAGTTATGTCAGTAGGACTGACAAATAACTAGTGCACATCTTTTTTTACCTGAAGCACTGCCCATGAAAGTAATGCCAGGGGTTTCAAAGGGATTAGTCCCACAAAAGCCACTTCATTTACTTACTGTTCTTTGAACACGATGCCAGTTTGTCAGGTAAGCACAGCACCACTGTAATTCCAAAATGAGCTGGAGGTGGGATATGGTGCAGAATACTGGTTGGGAAGAGGATGTGCCAGACGCTTTTTCAGATGGGCTTGTGAATCTCATATAACCATTGCTTTAATCAGCAAGATGGAAAACCACATGTGAAAAGTCAGTGATGAACCTCAGGTAACCCTGATGACCCAATTCTACAACCTGATAGTTTTCCTACCTCATATTTCCTTTCGAAATTGAGATGTAATTAGTAACAAAAAACAAACTTCCAAACTGCATATCTTCATGCAATGTATTTTTTTTTAAATTTAGAAATGTATATTGACACTTAGATTCAAAATAGTTTTACATAATGCTTTTAAAAATAAGTGTATTAATATACACTTAGTATCTGTAGGAATGCAAAATCATATTTTTATGTCAACCACAGAGATATTAAAGAACAGCTGCAATGGTATAGACTCAAACACTAAAGAATTCAGCTCATGCTGACATGTTTCAAAACAGTTAGCAGCTGGCCCAGTAGTGCTGGAACCAAGGATGATGTTCACTGGATTTGGGAAAACTTTTCCTAACTTACATTTAGAAAAGTTTGATTATAACATGTTACTGACTTCCTCATGAAAAAAAAACAAACTATGATTCCCCCTGAACATGAGACTATCAGAGCAATGCTGGGACCAAGAGAGAAAGAAACCCCAACTAAATGAAAAATAGAATAAAAGGTACATCTTAGTGACACTGAAGACAATAAAACCAGAATCTCAATTCTCAGTGGCATGTTAATGATCATAAAATCCCTTTCACAGAACAAGTAAGCAGCATGAATTTTTTATGTGTATTTTTACTCTTCATTCGTTGGGTTAAATTGACATTGGCTACCAAAACTTGGCTGAGATCAAAGGTTTAAATGTCTTCTGCTTCAAGAAGCTCTTGCTTCTTGAAATTAAAATTTATGGTGACTGTGAGCTCTGAGCTACACAGTAGATGATAATGTTTGTGAATAGTCTTAAAGGTTTTATTGCTTTGACCAACTTTTAACCATGATATTAAATAAGGCCTTTATTAATTTTTTACTTTTATTTGGGATTACATCAAAATTACTGTCACTTTATTTCTTAATCTAATGCAAACCTAAACATGAGAAGATGAATGATTCTAGATTTTAATTTTGTGTTCCAAATCTGCCTCATTTCCTTCTCAGGATGTAAGATCTTGCTTTCCTTTTACCCAGAAGCTAGAATCATAAGTCTTTTAAATGCCATAAGGCACTGCTAAACCGGCACATGATTTCCTAGGTAAAATTTGTCTCTTTCCCACTACTAAAGATAAATAAAGTACGTCAGGGTATAACTTTCCTTTGTTCTCTTCATGTATTTTATCCAAAGAGTATAAAACAATCCCTGTGGCAATGAGCAGGAGTAAAGAGACTTACCAACCACAGAGTTCCCTAAACTCAGGCCTATTTGTGTCATCTGCTGTATCTTGTATAATTAATTTTAAATCCACTTTTGTAGAATAGTGCAGCTTTAATACAGTGATGAAGAGTGCCCCTAATACACTAATTTCTAGCCACTAATTTCTAGCTAAGGAATTCAGGCAGTGGCTTAGAATGTGGAAGATAAATTTGAACCTATTAGGGTTAAAAAGGAAATTAAATTCAGGTCTTTCATTATTCTATATATGCCCCAAAAGCCAACACATCCCTTGCTGTTCTTTAAAAGAAAACTTGTAGATGCTAAATGTCACAGCAGGGCTAGTCTGTACCCAAAGGGGTTAAGGAGGAGAGTTCTTCTAACTGCTAGGATATGTAGTGAAAGAGAAGAGAGACAGACAGATCGAAAAGATTAAGGCACACTTAACAGAGCCAAGAGGTCTAAGATGTCTGGTTGAGGCTCAAGCTGAACAGTATGATAGCAATCTATGAAAATAATAACAAAAAGAATAGAGGACATTGGTTTAAAAGAAATGAGAAAGCTATGGGTAATAGAAAAGTTACGAGTTTGGAAAGAATGGATCTAGGCAATATTATACTTTAAACTTGTATTTTAAAAAACCCAATTAACTATGTTAATATACTTCAATTAATGAATAAGAAAATGATGGTGGCAAAATAATAAAATAGTCCAAAAATTCCAAGTTGACTTAAGACTTCTAAGTAGTAAATTTCCAAAATTTAGGGCACTTTTCAGCTTTTTACTAAAATTCAGCATATCACATACTGGAAATTCTATATTATAATAGATCCTTTTATTTTCATTCCTAAATATCATTTTAAGATTCATACAGCTGATCAGCCTTATGGAGCCCTAGGTACTGCAGCGTCTTCAAAGTTACACTTTATGTCAGCAGTAAGGATTTTGAAACTAAAGATACAGGTAAAGTTTTTGCAGTAAAGAATTAAAGTTCCACAGCTTTCTAAATTTCCTGCTTCAGTCATATTTGGGCCTTAAAAGGTTAAGAGAGAAGAAGAAGAATACTGCTTGTGGATTTTGCAGCTCTTTGGTAATGCAGCTGCTTTTAAGAACACAAAACTAACTCTTCCCTACAATTCTTCTGAAGTCAGCATAAGATGAATTTGATTCACACAGATTTCATGAACTGAAGACACCAATGGAGCTGCGGAAGGTTTTCCCTCCCCATGGCTTACCGAGGAAAAGTTGCTTTTTTTTCTGTTCTGGGACAGGACCTTGGAAACGTAAGTATTATTCAGCCTGCTTCATCCTTTATTCAAATTTACTCTCAGGATTATAGAATGCAATGAAGCTTCAGTCCAAAGCAATTAGGTATGAATGATCCATCAAGAAAATTTAATGTAACCCAGTAAATTACATTAAATTAGATTTTTCCTGATATTAATTATGTTGGAAGCAGAGGCAGTATACACAAGGATCTTATTTCATGGCACGGTGCTTATTTATAAAAATTCTTTAGAGGAAAAACCCAATGGTTTCCTAGTAACAGCGGTGACTGATGTACATATAAGTAGATCGATCACAACTTCTGAGAGAAAACTTGCAGCACTAAGCTAAATGAAAAGAGGAAAAAAAAAAAAAAGAGAAGAGATCCAGGGATAAGCTTTGAAAGCTTATCTTACTGCTGCTTATGGGGAGATGTTTCTGTTTTAGATACAGAATTCAAATTCTTAACCAGAAGGCAGGTGCCAACCCTTTTTCTTTTCTAAATGAAACAAAGGTCACTCTTCTTTTCCAATCCAAGACTTCAAGGGATTCTCATCTGATGTTCTTTGGTTAGAGCACTCATCTCTGATGTACAAGTCCTGTGTTAAAATCCTCCCTCTGTCTGTGGGTAAGGTTCAACATCACACTTTCTGTGGAAAATCAGCTGAAAATGTTCCCTTTCTGCTCTGTACTGACACTGCTGTTCTCTGCCCCTCAGCTGAGCCATTGAGACTGAAAAGCTGCTTTGTAGACTGAAGCACTTTGGTCATCTGGTTTGCAAGAGCCCTACAAATCTCTGTACTGGCAAAGCTGAGGAGCAGGAACAAGCAGCCAAGGGGAAGAGATGGCAGGTTTTTTCTCAAGCTGGTTTTCCTGCCAGATGGTTTGTTTGGCAAATGATGACCTGTGAGCAATGTGCCACCAAATGCAGGTGAATGCCATTGCCACCAGACTGCTCACAGCTCTGATGCAGGAGCACTTTTGAAACCCCGTGACTAAGCTTTTCCCATACAAGAGCTAATATAAGTTTATGTTTCTGCAGTACAGTGATTAAAAATTAATAGAACCAGAGGCTTCTGTGTTTCAACTTCTGTTACAGGCCTTTAATTACCTTATATGAGATAGCCATTAGGTAAAAATAAAGACATTTGCAGCTGCACAGCAAGCTTTCATCTGGGATTTCTTAACCTCTGAACAGATGACTTTACAAACAAAAGGATGTACTTCTAATGCATTTCTATTTTTCTAGGTCAGAATAATAAATTTATTTTTGAAAATAAAATTTGATATTTCTATTTCCAAGGTTATGAGTACAAAATTGAAGTCATTAAATTAAAGCCAATTGGATATCTTTATTAGTATTGTGTTTTGTATTTGGGAGTCTCTGAGACTTTATGATTGCAAGTGTTCTGCAATTCCTATAGAAGTTTCTGTAAATGCTATAGAAAAACATGTGTGTTCAAAAGAAATTTCTATGAATCAATCAGTGCAAGCTAAGAATAAATAAAGTGAATCAATTGTTCCATTGTAAAGCAGTTGTTTCTTTTTAAAAATATTAATTGGAAAATTCCGTTGTTCACAATAAACAGAACAGTCTGGGAAAGCAGGGAAACAGAGATGATGAGATTTTATCATTGCACAATAGGATAGTGCAAGAAGGTGGAAAAAAACCCAATTAGCTAACAGATGTTTCAATAATGAAATATTAGTAAGAAGGAGTTAGCTCTATGTTGTTTCCTCACACAGTTCTCGCTGGATAACATAAATGCAACTCTTGAGCCAGAAAAGTTCCCAAAACTAGTACCAGTTTTTAATCTAGATTTATGTTCTCCAAGGACTTTCCCAACAGCAGTGAAAGCTCCTATTTGTACCAGAGGAGGCCCAGAGATTGCACTGAGGGTATCATTTGAATGGGGAAGCTTGTCTCAAAGTGCTTCAACCTCTGATATTCTTTGCAGCATTTTTGTCAAGACACGGGAGAGAGTGGGAAAGGCACTGTAGCTATGCACTGAAATCCCACAAGGGAAAAGTAAACTCTTACTGAAAAGAGCTAAATTTTTATGACTGCTTATTTCAGATGGAAGCTTTTATCCTCTAAGAGCTCTTGTTGCAAAGAAAGAGACTTCATATTTTATTCTGGATAAAGAAAAAGCATTTCTCCAAAAACCTCTCCTACTTCGGTCTCAAATCAGTTAAGTGGCTATTATTGCATCAAAAAGGATACTTTCATTTAAGGCAGAAAATAAATGATTGCTGCTATCCTATTTATAAATTGATACTGGTTAAAATTCTGCCAACTCTCTGTATTGAATATACAGTGTCTTCTATTGAGCTACTGATGACAAAGCAGCTTTTCCTGTTCTGCTGTTAGATGATTGGAATAGCTAAAGCAAAGTTTCATAGCAGGACAAACTGCTACAAAGCAAAACATTTATTTTGCAGTAATGATGCAGTTGGATTGGAAGGGCATTAATTGGTACAGCAATTATTATGCTGTCACTCACAAAAAGATGCAATGGAAGGCAGCAGATGGAAACTGAAAAACAGCATAAACTACATTACAGAATATTGATTTCCATATACTTATTGAAAGTGAAACTGTGGGCCTGTTTCATTTCCAAATAAAGAAATACAAATTTTCCTTTGAATTTAACTGCAGTTGGAATAAAAATTCCAGGGAACACAGCTGAGCTCCAACTTTTGTATATTCTAAAATAATTTTGGATTTAATTCCATCAGATACATATATCTTTCAGAAGGGAGAAAGAATATCAAGAAACCTAATTTTTGAAACAGATTTTTCAGAAAATGGTTTAATTTGTTTCTTATAAATACTTTTGAATAAAACAAATTTAAATTGAGAGTAAAATACATAGGAAATATATGAAGAGAGTGAATGACAAACTCTCAGCCCCTCCTTTTAAAATATTTATTTTCCATTCTTAATTGAAAAGCATTTTCATTTTCCTCAGAATTTGAGATAAAAATAGTAACTTTTTTCCTGTACAGCATCAAGATCAGTAAGTACCTGAGTAGATACATATTTGTTACAGAGCCATATCACTTTCCAGAATTGGAAGACTATTATTTAACTTAAAAGTCTTTGGCATTGTCATCAAGTCCTCCTCTAGAAAATAAGGAGCTTTACATATGTATGCAGAAGAGACTGCAGGACTGCCAGTTTAAGACCAGTAAATTTACAATATGCTGATTTTCAACATTCCAATTTTGGCACAATAATGCTGGAGTTTTGTAGAGTATGTCTACATACTTCATAGAAGAGTATGTCTACATGTCAATATTTTGAAACACATAAAACTTGTTTCAATACCTACAATGTGAATTGCTCGTAAATATTATGCACAGGAAAAACAAGCATTACTTCATCTGTACCCCTACCTAAAACAGCAGGAATTTAAAAGCAGTATCTCGAAACATGTAATTAAAGCCAATGTATTGACTGAAGGCCAGGTCGGCTTAATTGCTGCTGTGTTTCTGGGAAGTGTTTTTAAACTTGCTGTCCTGCTGCACTCAACCTGTGAATCACCTGCTTAGACTATCACAGAGTGATGTAGCTCCTGTGGTAGAAATATTTGAAAATCAACCACATCTTTCTCAAGGATGAGTAGCTTTATCTTTCTCTCTACTTTTAATTGGTTTCCATTAGGATGTTTTTTCCTAATAGTGCATTTATTTATGTGTGTTTATAAAGGGAGGAGACATATATAAATCCCTACTACCTAACATCTCCACCTAGGGCAGGGAAAAGTAGGTTATTTACACATCTCACATTACCCAATAGTCCTTTCCCTTTTTGCTCACGTTTCTGCAGCCAAAATATGACACATATTTGGAAAAACTGATCTATTTTACATAGCATATTTCTTTGACTTGTGCTCTTCTATTTATTATCTGTAACTGTATGCCTGTGTGCCTGAACTTCAAGGAGATTAAGTAAAAGGAAGTGGAGCAGCAATTTTTGTAGTTTTGTGCTCTGAGCCAAAGTGCAGGTAAAGCATAATAAGCTTTCACTTAGCTTTCTTATGTTGTCTGCCATATAAAGACCATACCAGTCCTTGCAGAGATTAATTCATTTTGTCTTTGCAGCTTATTGCACTTGTGCTAATGTTTTAGTACTAAACCAGCCTCCTCTCACCCTCTGTCCTGAGTCCAGCTCTTTAACTATGCCAACACAGTTGAAGGAGGTTCAATCATGTTGCCACTTGACAGAAAATTAGGCTAAGGTCCAAATTTGTTACAAAACAAACATAATTTTCCAGCTGAAGACTCTCAGAATGAAGGATTTCTGAGTTTGGTTTCATGGATTCTATAGAAGTAAAATTTTCTGCAGTGATACTTTGGATTTTTGGTTTATTGATTTAAGGTATTTTTCAGGGAACCCTGATAGCCTGGCATTGAGCACCCTCATCTTGCAACCCAAACTATTCCGTAATACAATGAAATACTTTCTTTTCAGTCATCTTTCTTGTAGGAGAAAAAAACCTTCTAATTTTTTTAATAATCAGTTAAAGAAAGTATTGAGCTGTTCTTCCTGACTTGCACTAAATTAGGAGAGTTGCAGGTTTCTCTGAACCATTACACAGATGATCCAAAATTTGTGTGTATGGAGAAGGGACTACGGCCAAGGATTTTGTTTTGTACTGAAAGATACAGGCATCACGACCTTGAAGAAAAGCTTTTGAAAGGAAATGTGAGCAGTTTAGTACCAAAATGTATCAAAATGCCAGCAAGTTAATTAATAGCAAATAAAATCTTTAATGAATGCCCTAACAAAGCTATCTGAAAAGGCTGAGTACTTTGTCCTAGGTGGCTAGCATCCCTGGCCTAATTTAATCTTTAAACCATGGGCTCAGTCAACCAGAAACGAATATAAAACCTAATATAAACCATCTCCACATAAGTTGTAAAATCGAGGTTTATAATGACAATACTAGCCGTTTCTGAACTTGTGCCTGTCCCAAGTAAATTTATTTAATTCACCACAAAAGTAAAAAAAGGCTAAGCATTTTTATACATAATGCATATAGTTTCACTTTCCTATTCAAGCTCAAAACTCAATGAACTTTTCAAACAGAAACTTCACAAAGCAGACATTCCATTTTGGTAATATGAAGGAAAAAAAAAAAGGTAGAGGAGAAATTTCTGCAAGTGACAATTTCCTTCACTTCAAGGAACATTTAATGAGATCCAATTGCAAAATGCAAGAAATAAGAAAAGAATGCTCTGATCCTAAGTGCATATGAGAAAGGCTAAAGTGGGGGGAAGAGACAACAGCTAGGGAAAACTTCAACAAGAAAATTATTTTAGTGTTTATTTTTAATAGTATTTTATTTGTATCATGGAGGCATAACAAACCAACAAAAGAAAATACTCCAAAAAATTAACCTGCTCCTGGGATAATTGAAAAGCAGGAAGAATGTAAAGCTAGTGAAGAAAGAAACAAATATGAAGGATAGATAAAATTTTGTGGATTGAGTTACTTTTTCTTACATAATTTTCTGCTGTGTCTAGGTAGGTAGAACTCCACACTTGGCTATCTACTTTTGACTCCTGGGTAGAGCATGAAGTTATGACAGCCAAGTGATGGTAGATCTCTGGGCAGAAATTGATTTGGAGTATAATTTTCTTTTACATCCTTGCAAAATACATGCACCAGAATAATTTAAAGCTGGTAGCTGTGTATGTAGTGTTATCATCCTGCTTTACCAATTTGTTAGCTCAGTGTTCACTTTTCCTCAAAATGTTTATGTTGTGTTTTTATTACAGCCAAACTAAACGCCCAGTCAAAAGAGAGATTTTATCAGATAGATTGTTAAAAAATCAATGCCTAAATCTACCACTGATGTAACAGAAAGCATCTTACTGAAAAATTCAATGTAAAAATGCAAATTTATACATTGCATATCACTTTGATGATATGGAATATGTCACTGTTAAATATTTATTGCATTTCAAATCATGTTGACATTTCCCCTTGGATACACTATTCCAGAAAACTCTATACAGGCCTGATGAAATTCAACTGATACTACAGAGATGGAGTGAAACAGTGAATTTCTAATTTAATATTAGAGTAACTAAAGTGAAATGAAGGAAAAAATCACTTACATCCATAAAAAGTGTGTAGTGTGGAGATGGTATACTGCCTTTGAAAAGGGGGTACTACTGCAGGCTGATTGATCAGAACTGTTTAATCTTGTGGCTGTTATCTTTAGTGTGGCCAATATTTCCTGGCCTGGTAGTATTTTCATTATAAACACTCCATTCACAAAGATTTATCACTAGCCTTTAAAAAATTGCCATAAAATGAAACTCTGCACTTGAGGCCTGAGAACAAAGTCAGAGAGAGAATTTGGTCTGACAGGATGGAGGGAATATGTTTTTCACCACATTTTATGTAAGTAAAATACAGTCTTGATTGGAAAAAAAAGAGAAAAAATTGGCAGGCAGTATAGCTTACATTGCTTAACATAGGGAAAAATAGGGATAAAGGATTTATGGCAGCCCAAATGGATACCTATTCTACAAATACCATATTTAAAAGACAATTTTATTATGTGAGTAGAACATGAGAACTAAACACATATAAAACACAAAATCTGAGACGTGCAGGTGGTAGATCTGAGCCCTTCCTTTTGTGCTCCCAGCCAGTTTCTTTGCACACCTGAAGAGCCGGGGAAATAGGGAGGTTAATGTTAGCAAAACTAAAGACACGATCAAAAACAAAGACATAAAAAAGGCAAATCAAATTGCAAAACAAGTTTTATGTGCCCGGTTTCCACTGTGGAGTCAGACATGCTCCACTTCTGGGCTGTTCAAAAAGGCAGGAATGCCTGGCTGTTGGAAATGCTTCTGAGGTGTAACAGGACCATCATTTTAGCATCAGCTGTGCCTGAGATTACCTCAGCAAATGGTTGTGCTGCAGATTCAGTCCTGTTTGAGCCATGCTAGAGCTTCTCACTGCACAAAAGCAGCAAAATTCATCATCTGTTTTTGATCATTTTCTTCTACCTCTGTTACAGAACTCAGAGTCATCCCATTACTGCACTTCCCTAGAAGTATCTGAGGATAAAGTGCTGTTCAAACTGTAGACCATGTTGTCCAAGAACAGGAAAAGGTCTTGGACTCAATTAAAATGCCTTTCCTTCAAGGAACTTTGTATTTATAACACGGGGAATTAGCCTTGCTTGTGTGTATTTTGCTGGGAAGAGGAGGAGGAGGGTGGTTTGTGGGAGATAAAAAACCCCTTTCCAGTTTAATAAAATGACTAAAGATTTTCCTTTTTTTTTATGCCACCAATGGGAAAAATTCAGAGAAGATCTCACATTAATATATGCAGGGATGAAACACAGCTTTCAGAACTTCTACCTTTCAAAATCTACTTTTTTACCCATATATTAAAAGCATTTATTAAACCATTTGTTATTCAGATTTGTGCTCTCTATGAAATAAATTTCTATAAAAATGTCCTTAGAAATATTCTTTAGAAGACCTTAATGTTATTTCAAGCTGCAACTAGATAGTAATAGTAGATGCCATGTAAAAGTGAAATACTGTATTAGCTGATAATTAGCTCTCTGGAAATGTTAAAAAGTCCCCTGAAACACTTGAAGGCAGGAAGACATACCTCTCCACCAATTCTAAAGGAGAAAGGATTTTTTTTTAAATGCAATTTGAAATTATAGACTGTCCTTAATAAGACTTGAGACAGCAGGCACAGTACACAAAAAATACAGAACTGGATTTTATGATATATATTTGAGGTATATTTTGAGGTGTTTGATTGTAGCCATTGCAAGTGGTTGAACAGTTTACAAAATGAATGGAATAAAGGAAAGGTTTCTGTCTGTACTGAGTGTAACAGCACTCTGAGTTCTTTTGTTCCTTGCAGAGATTGCATATATAAAGTATGTGGCAATAAGGTAGTTCACAGAGACTAAACAAATTATTTTCCTCTATAATTTTTTCTCTAAAATAAAGAAGTTTATTGATTTTTAGATTATAGAAGTTTAATTGGAATAAAGTAGATGTCTAAAACATCAATGAAGCACTCAGGAAAGTTAATCCATTTTTCATGACTCTATAAATAATTTCTTCTAGCTGTAAAAGCCTTCAATTACCCACCAGGAAATCAAAAACAATGGCTCTAATTCACTGAGGAATGCAAGTGATGTTCTTTTGCTTTTTTTTTTCCCTGAAAGGGAATTCACTGTGATTCAGTGTGAACAAACTGTGCCATTTTTATCACTTGTGTAACAGCAGAGGAAATGAGTGGAGGTAAATCTGGTAAGGGGTGTCAAAGAGCTCGATCTGCTTGTTTCTGGAGATGGGAGGAGTTCTTTTTCCTTTTTCAGACAACAGAAGAAACAGCTTAAACCAAGGCACTTCCTTCCACACCCATCTCCCCTCTGCAATTAGCAAATAAACAGAATATGAAAACCAATGGTAATAGTAAAACCCACTAAAATTACCACCCACGTGCCTCGCCTCGAAATTCATTATTAAACTTGTAAATATTCTGTCCTGTGTTTTGCTTTGTTCTGTTCCTTAGCTGAGGATGGATTTTTGTTAGCATTCCTTTTGTGGCCTCTGAAATCACGGAAGCTGTTCGAGCAGCGCAGCAGCAGTCCCTTCAAAAGATTTCCTTAATTCCAGCTGCTGGGAAGAGAGTCCTGACAAACCCAATTGACTGATCTGCTGAAGCAGGAAGGGGTAGAGAACTATCACCTCTTAAATGACATTCATCCTGTCCTATCTCACTACCTGTTAAGTGTCACTAAAGCAAGCCAGGAAATGACAAAAAAATGTGCCCACAGCACAAGACAATAAGCAGCAATCATATCAGAACATGGCACATACAAATTACACTTCCTACAGACATTTAGGGAAAAGTGGGACATTAAAGCAAGTCACTTTACTGATGGCGATTTTGCCATTGGCTTTAACTGGAAAGAACTGTAACACAGACTTTAAATTCGTTATGAATGTCTGCAGTTGTAGCACACAGGTACGAGACGCTGAGGTGAACAAAGATGAATTAATCTCCCAGAAGGGTTGGATGCTACAGGTATTGGTGGTTGGTAGCAGTTTAGCTAACAGCAGGATAACATGGAGCCATCAGCAGTAGAAGGGAAAGAAAAGTAATATAGAGGATCCGCTTCATAGTTTCTGAGTGAAATCTCTGGAATTTCTCACATATGGCTAGACCATCCGGTGCTCCAGTCATTTGCAGCTATTGGTGGTCACACAGTGGCATGTGAAATCCAGAAACTGCACCTCAGACACAAAAGAGATTCAAACCAGCTTCTGCCACCACGGCTTGCTGCCTTTTGTGCTATTAGTTTTCCTTTCAGTGCCTATTATAGCAGAGCAGCATATAATGTGGAAGCATACGATATGAGACAGTATTCCTGAGTTATGGTACTACTTCTCCATGAACACTGCAAAAATTATTACCTTGCATGTAAATTTTTAGGTTTACTAGTACAGCTCTAAAAGGAGGGAAGTAAATAATAGAATACAAGTAGCATTCTGGCTGGACAAAAAAAAAATAAAGCAATTTAGAGAGCTGAAAATCAGCTGTGATTTAAAAGGAAGTTAAAGTACGAATTCAGCAGAAATGACAACTCTGCAGGTACCGTATCTGGTGAAACATGATATCATATTTTTACATTAAGGCAAAAGGGCAGCTTGTAAAACTGTGCTGTGTGAGGTACCAGCTTCAGGCTGCAAGAGTAAAACCAAACTAAAATTAAACATATATATTCTCCATTTTAAGAGTACAGTGAGGACAATCTAAAGGGAAACAGTGAACAAAACAAACAAAAACCCCAACCCCCCCCCAAAAAACAATTTCATAAACCAAATGACTTTTACCAGTTTTTCCAATTTATGTCTTTATAGCTTACTCCTCCCTGGAGCAATAATAATTAAAAATTAGAAATTGTGAGGACTTTTACTCATCACTTTTTAAACAGAACACAGCAGTAATGTGTATTTCTTAGTTGAGTCCTCAGGCTGAGGTGTGAGACAACTCTTATAGAACAGGTATGCTATTAACAAAATATAGATGGGTAGTTATTCCACAACCAGAAAAAGAACAAAAATCTTTTATATTATAGCTCACACCAGTGATGACTGCACTATCCTGATTATTCAGGACACTAATTCTGCATCACAAAATCACCATATTTACATCCCATTGCTAGAACTTGCAGTTAAAATAATTTTCTTTATATAGTGTTGCAGCTGCAGACATGAGCACTACTAAGGCACAAAAGAGGGAGCATTCCATGATTCTTGGAGAGCTTTGTCTCTCACATGATCTTTGCATTCTTTTAAGATTTTATATTTTCCTTCATAAGTGGGAGAATGGGATCCAGTTAGTTACTTCCACTTACGTCTCTTTGCAATGAATATTTAATGAAACACAGCAATGGCTACAGAAGCCTCTAAAGCAGCTCAGAAATTGAGGTACTACCTCAAAATATCTGCCAGTCAGTACAACAATACCTGTCTTCATAAACTCACTTTGAAAAAACAAAATGAAACAAGCATTTTTTGCCTTTTGAGAGCAACCATATACTAAAAAAGGAAATTTTCTGGGATGTGAAATCTGTCTGTCCATTTACCTTAGAGGGTAATCTGGAACTGAATTTAAAATGCGACTGGGGAGCTATCTAAATTTTAGAAGGTATTCAGACCTGCTGCTGAGGGCTGTGTGCTTTGTGCCTATAAATGTGTTTCTCAGACAATACCTAGGGATTTCCGTAGAAGCAATGAGCAAGGGGAAATCCAATTTTTATGTCTTTGGTAGAATGACTGAATAGCAATGACTCAGGCAACTGGACCATCATGATCCATTACAGATCCATCCTATCCCTACTAAATTCTTACTTTAAGAGCAAAAATAAGGAAGCATTAATAGCAAGGAACACACTGAAAAATGCAGTGTTGCTGTTTCTACTGACCAGCTACTATTTGTCCTCATTTTAAAAATTAATTGCCTTGAAAAAGCAGCAGAGATGTATTAAAATATCTTGAATTTCCTTCCCCCCAAAAGCAAAAAAGAGAAGAGGAGAAAAGGGAAAGGGAAAGGGAAAGGGAAGAAAAGAAAAAAGAAAAGAAAAGAAAAGAAAAAGAAAAGAGGAAAATCTCTACAGGACAAGCTGTTTTATGCAACAGCACCTTTGCAAGAAGTGGGTTGGAGGAAAAGGAAGCACTATCCTAGTATTTTAACTTTGAACTGAGTAAAGCAGGCAAATAGCATTCTTTGCTAAGTTTAAGAACAGTGGCACCATCTGTCAGAAAGCTTTTCCTCCTTTCCTCAAAGTAGAATGAAGTTTTTGATTTCCTGAGTATCACCTTTTGATCAAAGACCTTACATCTACTGTAGTCACTTCTGTGATTTCACACAAAATCCTTTCCAGTTCTTTTGATGCCCTATTTTTGCCTAACAAGAGCCTAATATGCACATATCTTTAACTTACCAACTAGAAGCTATGAAGCCAGTGAGAATAATTTCAAATTATGATCAATATCAAATCACTAAGACGATCTGTCCCTTGCTTAATCCACCTGTGATGTAGCAGGCATAGGGTTGGGAGGATTCCAGCTTTCTAATCTTTCTGCCTGGAATGCCATGCAGAGAGAGGGTAAAACACTTTTCATTATTCTGTAGTAACAGCAATCACTGTGCTACCTGCTTTATTCCTTGATGCTCAAAGGTAAAAGCACATGGATGGAGTACAATCCTTTTTAGTGACAAAAGAGAGCACCTCTTCAAACAGAGCCTCTTTTATTTTCCTCCCATTAGCATCCTCTTGTGATGGCTCTAACCCCTGCCTAACTAGAAACAGCTTGAAAGCAGAGTTATTACAGTAGGACTTGTCTGTAAATTAAATGATAGTAAATGTGCATTTCCAAAGATAGGTAGACTGTGTGATGATTTTTTCAAATCCTGATGGCTGATATAAAGTAGTTATTCAAATTTTGTTCCCTCTGTCTCTCTAAAGTCTGCTATTTAATTTATTTGTGTGACTATATACAACATTTAATGTTACATATTAGGTTAGGAAGGTTGGTTTTGTTTTTAGTAAAAACTAAACAGCAAGTAACAAAACCACCCCAACCCCAAAATATTATTTGCAGATGAGAGTCTTTTTACAAATAATTTTAAATTGATAAATGATAAAAAAGAGTTGTAGTTGACTTTTGAGAAATATTAATTTTAATATTAAATTAAATATTACTTTAACAATTTAAATATTGTCAAGCAATAGATGGTGGAAAACGTTTTGATGAGAAGACCAGATATAACTTTTCTAAGGCTTCATACAACCCCTATTTCCATATTTCCGTATAATGTTTTTTAAGTTCACCAGCAATATCATGCATAAATGTTTTTCATTAAGCATTAGAGAGTGATTTGCAGAAAATGCAAGATCTAATGTCACAAATCTTAAAAATATTGTAGTAGATCTTGAATGTTTTTGAAGTTTACTATTTCATTATTTTTTACCATAGAAGGCAGGATTTATTTCTTTGTTGGATTTATTTCATACACCTAGACCGTCTCAGGTAAAAAAACTCTCTTTCTCTAGAGAGTTCTCTTTCTCTAGAGTGTTCCTCAAGAGCCCATACATTTAAAAGGGGACTTGATAAAAAAGGATGCTTTATAGAGCATATACTAAATATTATTGAGGGAAATGAAGAGAAATATATGGAAGTATAGTAAGCTGTGACACACCGTTAACCATTTTATCACCTGTAATGTGTCTTGCTGGACTCTTTTGGCTGTTTACCTGTCTTAGAAACTCTAAATAAATCCATTTTTTTAAACTGGTGCTTAATCAGCTGGAATACCATTGCTGCTCAAAAGATTTTAATATCTTAGCTCCATTTATCACAGCTGCTATCATGTCACAGCACTTAACAGAACATCCCACTGTCATATGAGAAGTTAGCACACCTGCTGAAAACTGTGAATATTAATTGACTGTATCACAATGCAAGTTTTTTTCATGCATCAGAGAAGTGTATAATTTGGATATAAAGCATCTGGATGAGAACGTCCTGGTCTGACCTAAAAACTGGAAATTTTTTTCCCCAAGACATTTAACTTCCTGATAAAATAATAGTATATTTCCCATTCAGTTGTACTTTTTGCCAGACAGAGTTTTGCTGAGAAATCATTAGTCAAAATCCCTCTCTTGTTTAAACATTCTTGATGCACTGAATTTTTTTTTTCCTCCCACCACCAAAACAACACTGAAGCAGAGCACAGCTTTTTGTGCACTCAGGCATCACTCCAAGCTCCACCACTGTTCAGAAACCAGCTGCAGACATGCAATTTCACCTCCTTCAGGGGGATCGCTCCTGAATGCCACCAAAATGACTTTGTGTTTTGAAAGCAAAGGCTGATTTGCTCCAGTGCCGTGGTCCACCCCCAGCGAAGGCTCAGAGCCTCATCGTGCCGCAGCCACAGCTCGTGACCCCGCGTGTGCCGGGGTCTGGCGTGTGCAGCGTGACAGCTCAGTACGGGGCCAACAGCATTAAAAAAACCTCCTCGGCCTCATTCAGTAATTGGGGCTCTGGCTGCAGCTTCACAGAGCTGCAGCCAGTTTTCCTTCCACTGTCCGCTGCCCAGATAATTGGCGTGACATTTCATTTCTCCCTTCGCCAGGAGAAGACACTCGGGCAGAAAGTTCTCCCTTTCCGTGAGAAAGCCCGTGCCTCCGGCCCCGAGTAAAAAGGGCAATTATGTTTCGTGGTTCAGAGGCTGACACCTTTTCCAGGCTGGTCAAAACCAACCTTCCCCTTCTCTATCACCCTGCTGACAACGAGACACGATGGAAAAAGAGACCGAACGCGTTTCCTGCAAATTCATGCTGTTAGGTAGTTATATGCGGGAAAAAACCTGCCAGTTGGATAATTAGGGATGATGCCTGTGGTGCCTTTCCTTCCTGCCCATTTTGATGCCTAAGCAGAATTTCTTGCCAAATACGTGGCCTGTAGGTTTAACTATTTCAGATAAACCAGTGGATTAATACCGACCTTCTAGATTAGAAATTGTAGCTCTGCTTGCTGTTTCTCCCTTCGTCATTTTTGCTCTTTGTTAGTCCTTGGGGAATGGGACAACTTACACCACTGCATTTCAATTTCATATATTGGTTTATATCTTGAATTTCTGAGAATTTTCCTCTCTCTTTAACCTTAGGAGAATCTCTATATTTGAATACAAATGTAAAGGACTAAAGAAATTCTGAAAACAGAGTTTAAATATGAAACCCAAAAAGTTATTTCAACCTTATACATTAGATTTAAGTCACAAGAAGATTTGTTGGATGTGCAACAGCCATAGTATTCCTTTTTTTAGCATTCACTGTCTGCAACAGAATAGAAAGACTATATCTTCAACAAGACAACAAATTCAACCCAAGTAAGCAACTTAGGAATATTGTTCCAGCTGAGCATTTTTACAGTCAAGACATCATAAGAGTGACGTGATGAAATTAAATAAATAAGTAGCAGTTAAGGAGTACCAACTTTGTGGGAGCTGCTGCAATATTGTCTTTCAAAAGACCACATGCAGCTTCCCTTAAATAAAAAAAGAAGAAATAAGGGGAAAGGCTTTACCCTGAAAGCTACTATAAAATGTACAAAGACAAGCTACATTCACCAGAGGGCAACCCGGCACTTTCCACCATGGTAACTGTTCTGTTTTATAAATATTTTTATATATATAAGCCAGCTATAGTCAGATTCTCCAAAGCTCATAAACAGAACAGCAACAAGCATGGCAGCTGAGCTATTTCCAAGTGAAACAAATTGAGAGCATCTCAGAATAAAAAGAAAGACCAATAGGAAATTCCTCAAAGGTTTAAAACAGCATAGCAGCATTTAAAGCCTTTATTTTCTTTATTGTTGCAGATATCTGTAAGAACAGATGGTTTCAAAAAGATGTGTTTCCATTTAGGCTTCTGCCGTACTGTATTTGTGAGAATGCATAGTCACAAGACATATGCCACCTGGCTTTGAGCTGTGATTTGTTCAGCTGCAGAACTGCATTAGGTGAAAATCTTTTGCAACACTGAAGAGGTTGCTGGAATTTTGTAGGAATAACAGTCCTGCAGTTTGAAGCATTCTACCCTGTTTCAGTAAGAATAACTATACCTGATATTGTGTTCAGAAGAAAAAGTAAGGAAGAAGAAAGAGTAAGTGGTTCTTGTAGATTGAGGAAGTAGCTTGTAGCTTGGTTCTCATTGACAAAGACCAGTGGAAAAATCTCACAATCCATATAAGCAGCGAGAAGAAATGAGCTCACAAACTAATGAAATCTAGTCCTGATGTGTCATCTCTAACCACATATCTAATGCACGATCCGTAAAAGTTACTCCTTCCCTTCTGAAAAAATTCACTTCAAATACAAATGTAAGAGACTGCAAAAGCTCTGAAAACAAAGTGAAAAAATTGACCACATGAAGATATTTTAACCTATACATTAAGGCTGGCATTCAGTCACAAGAAGATTTGTTGGATGTGAAACTGCCATAGTACTCTTTCCACTACATGTGGCTCAGCACCTGCTCAGTTGCTAATTGTTATTATTTATATCTTATGGTTAGTTTCTTTACGTGCAGAAAAGCTGTAAGTGCATTTTAAAGCCATGTTTTCTCCTTTCAGCCGTAGGTTTTGAATGATGCTTTGTGGAACCTATTAGTTCTGTTTGAGTCCTGGAAAAGAGTGGAAGGTGACAGAGAATTAATCAAAGACTTCTCTTTGCATTAATCCACTCGGGGCTGATACACAATTTCTAAGGGCTGAAGCACAGACAGCTACGTGAAGTAGCTGCAAGATAAGTTCTGGATGTATACAACCACACTACTGACAGAAAGAAGCAAAAAGTGGAAAGTGACCTGTTGTTTGAGTCTCAAAACAAGCTGCCAACAAGGCTTTCTTCCTCTCCTGCCCAACATTCCTCCCTGGGAATCCTGTGATCACAGCCAATTTATGGTTTTGAAAATAGGTAATGTAGGAAAAGAAGTTTTTAAATTTCTGTATTTTAATGAAAGTTTGATGGCACATTTAGACAAGCACAGGATTTCACCTCTGTCTATCCCACACACTTAGTGCTGTGGCTTACAGAGTCAAGGAAAGCAAACAATTGGGGAAAACAAAGCAAGCTGAAGAGGTTAAATGCAATGAAAAATATCCTTTGCTTATCAAAGAGTGAAGAGTCATCCTTCCATCTGAAACAGCTAGAAATAAAATCTTCTATAGCTGGCTCATTTGTTCTGGTTAATTTCCTCAATCTTGCAAAAGATTTCTGCCTAATATGACTGTGAAATTTAATGAATCACAGCTCAAAAGGGGGAAGATGTACTGACATTTTTGGTCATTGTTAAATGCACTTGACCACATTCAGAAGTGAAGACTGTTTTCACTTTGGAAATACTTGAAAACATACTTCTTTAGAAGCTTAGCTTGCAGAAAAAGTGTAATCAGTGTTTTGAGAGTCAGCAGAGATATTTATAGCCATTCTAAAACAAACAAACAAAAAAGGCCGAACTCCAACTTGTTTCTATTTTGATACCAAATAAATGTACAGGCAACCTACATGGAGTTTAACAGATCAGTTATTGACAAGGTGATTTGCTTTGACTGATCAGTTGTATAGGCAGGTCTAGGCGGCCTTTGGACTTTGGATTCCTTTCTAGATACATCATACAAGTCACATTCAAGGAATTAGATAACCTCTTCCCAAGAGAGGTATACCTATTATTAAACAGTTATGTTATTATATAGAAATTCTTTTATTTTTTTCCTCAGTATTCTCCCTATGAGCTGGGAAAAGCTCAAAGATATGTTAGTAAAGAACACAGAATTAAATCTACTATTGAAGGGCATTTCTCTTTAAATGCAGGAAGACTTTTAAAAATAAATTGAACTCTATCTTCAAACTCTTTTCCAAATGTTAATTTATTTGCTCAGACTTCCAGCATATACAACAACTATTGCAGATATATCTCACACTGATGTATTTTGTGGGAATCTTCACTTCAGAAATTGAGGCGAGTAGTCACCTGTATTTCACACAACCCACTGAATGCAAAGGAACATCTTTTATTCACTCAGCTACTACATGCTCAGACTACTAGTGTAGGTGCAGAAGTTTGTGTTTATAACAACAGCATCAGCTGGACTCAATACTATCCTTCCATCAGGAATAGGCTAGGGAGAACAGTATATTTGAAATAATTCTGGAAATTTCACCAGTGGAAAAAAGTACAGTCTGAAAAAAATTATGCATCTGTGTGCTAAATCCATGCCATTGCAGTATGTTGGTGCAGCTGGCAGCTGTCCAGGGATCCAGTTTAATGAAGATTCCCTGAACACAGAAAAGTAACAAAACAGGGAACTTCTTACTCTTTCCTGGCCAGCTCACTGGTTCAGGGAAGAGACAGTGCACTGACAGCACTACAATTCAAGCTGCCATTTTCCTAACAGGTTAAATAGTGAGCATCCTCAAAGATTTGTGACCATGCAGAAAGAATATTTCCCATTTACTCGTGGTAATTCCTAAGATGCTGGTCACTGCCTCAGCAAAAAGACAAAGAGCTTGGACATCCTTTGTTTCTGTGCTCCCCCATTCCAAATCACAACTTTTGGTGGCATTACATTTACCAAACCTAATTCACAAACACTGAAATTGCTTGGGAGTATGGTTTCTTGCTGTAGGATTGCTTTTAAAGACAGCAGATGCTGTGCTCCAACTTCTGCTTAAGTCGACGATATTTTCAGATCTTTCCATGGTGTGTTGTACTGAACAGCAAATCTTCATTGCCTGGGTCTGAAGCCACACCATGTTTAGTTGGATCCATTTAAAAAAAAAAAAAAGTCTAGAAAGTGTGTTCTTTTTTTTTGTCACATGACACAGTATTCCAATTTAAAATGTGTTTATGTTTCTAGGCCACACTCTCTCATCCAGGCATATGCAGATTCATCCATCATGCATACTCCCAGAAAGATGTTAAAAAGTCTGAAAGTGTATTGAATAAGGAGGACATTTAAACCCACAATTTTCTAGTATTAATAATGAGCAGTAATTTGGCCATATGACATCAGATACTGCATAAAAGTACAGACTGACAGCATAACAATATTTATTTTTTACTCTACCATTAAACAAACAAGAAGAACAATTAGAATGAGTTGTGTAAATGGAAAGCAATAAATGGTAGCATAGATGTTTTCCCCCTACATACTTTGCCTTAGAATAACTCTGAAGCAAGAGCTCCGTATGGCTACAGACACAAACAAAATGCTACAACAGTGACACTGTCTGCTAACAGTGTGGGAATAAAACAATGCCCCCATTTAGCAACTCATGAGAGAACTTCACAACAACTAAAATAAGGAATATTATACTAAAAAATTAAAATTATCACTTTCATGCTCTGTTTTTCTGAATTTAAACCAAAACATACATTAGGATTTAGACTTACAAACTGTAGAAGAAAGAAATTTTTAAACTTCTGAAGGTTTCAGTAGCAAATTAATGTCCCCACCCTGCAGTTATGCTAAAATTATGGAAAAGGAACCCAGCACTGTAGGTTTAATTTTGCCAAGGAAATAACAGTTCTCCAGCTGTCAGGACTACATGCAGAACTATGATAAGCCTGGTCTAAGAAATGCTTACTTTCATGTAAAAATGCATAGTAAATAATTTCTTCAGAAAAAAGGAATTTGTGCTGCACTTTAGACCATCACTGTGTCAAAGAGAAGAAGAAAAGTATAAAGATGCACATTGGAAAGTTATTCTGAACACTGAAAATATGTACAGACCTGAGACACAGCCCATCACAACAGATACTTGTTTCAATTAGCTGAATGGTCTGGATGGAATTTTGTTAGACCAGTAACACTAAAAACTCTGCTCCTCTGTCACAACATTTTAGCAAGAACAACCTAACTCCTCTTATACAGTATCTTTGTGCTACAGCATTCCTCTGTAGCTTCCTCTTGTCCTTGGGAAGGGGCAGACAGAAAAATTATTTGTATGCACTCATCAGCACAGTTTTTTCAGCATCAGAGATAGACAAATCCAATCAAATACATGAATTAGTCTGATTAATAATGATTAATATGGAATCCAAGTAGAAGCTGCAGAAGTTTCTGCACTGCAGTACTTCTACTGCTACGTAATAGATCTAATTTGTGGTTTGTAAATGTGTTTGTGTACACTTACACACACAAAAATCTGCTATTTTCCCCCTGGTTTATCCAATCCTGTTTTCTTTTAAAGACCTAGTGCCTAGTGGCACTAAGATAGGTCTGGAAGAGTATTTATGTCACTTACCTTTTTCTTCAGCTGTGTCTAGGGATGCACCTAAGTGGTCTTGTAACCCTTGTGGTTTCTGACCACAGAATGGCATTTGGTCTACAAGCCAATTAATTTTACCAAGTTAGGCTTTAGAAACTGTTTCATACATTGTTCTGGTGGCTAAGATATTTGACACTATTTAGGGCTCTGCCTTACTCATGGGCAGCTGGGAGAAAAGGAAACAGCTAACACTTATTTAATAAAGTCATCTTTAATGAAAAGCCCTAGTAGAGAACTGAGACCATCTGAGCTGGTGAGAAGGAAAATAAAATCTCAGAGAAGAATATGACCTTCTTACATATGAGAATGAATCATCTACCCCATTGCTAGCAAAAGTAATATGATAAACTCTAGACTATGAAGTTATATGGATCCTGCATTTTCAAATGCTCCACTCATTGCACTTCTACGGCCTCTGATAGAGGTTATTTCTTCATATTCCCATCAAAAATCACAGAATTTCCACCCAAAGCAAGCATATTGAGGGCTGGCCTAATATTGGCCTTTTTCCATTCACAGAAAATCTGAAGTCTCCTGAGGGCAAGAGACATTTTCTTGCAGTAACAGATACTTCTTTGCAACTCAGTGGCAATAATTACAATAAATACAGCTCTTAGAGTCCTTTAATTGTAGTCCATAGCTGCATACTATGCATGGAACAGTGAAAATAGAATGCCTCCTGAAGGTGTTCAGCTAATTTCAGCTCAAATGTTCTATTTCTAGAAATAACTCATATCTACTGGTCTCATGGTTAGTGGAGAATGTCCCTGTCCTTTAGGTAAAATCTGTGTGCCACTTGTTTCAGCCAATTCAGCAGAATAATCAGACTTAGTGATAAAAAACTATGTTCTCATCCTATGTACTCTCAATGTTGTTGTCTGAAACCACAGAGATGTTGATGACAGGTTAGGACTTTATGACACTTAGGAATATATTGTATCATCTCACGGTAAGCTTATATTTAGAATGACAGAAATGTGAATAAAGTAAAATAATTAACTGTTTCTTTCATGGCTATTTAATAAAGTAAAATAATTAACTGTTTCTTTCATGGCTATTTAATGTGAACAACAAAAAAAGTATGCTTAGCATGAAGAAAAGGCTAAATGTTAAGATAAAATTTGCACATAAATGAGCATGACTATTCCCACCTTCATTTACCCTTTTATCTGAGTACTTTTCTATTTCCTCTTTAAAAGTGTTGAATGTGCTGTGACAGTTCTAAGGTTTGTCTTTTTTACGTTTATGCCAGTGTCTTTGCCTGAATTTTCCTATAAACAGTGATGGCCTTTGCTAACACAGTGAACAGAATTATAATTCTATAATGTATAATGTATTATATTTATACTACCTTACAGAATAGATTGGTGGACTACATGTCTCAATTGATAGTGAGGACATACGTTGGAGGTCAGTATGACTTTTTCTCCTTTTTGCTTGGAAATTTCAAGTGGAAAGCAAAATAATGAAAGTATTTAAACCAAAGCTGATTAATGATCCAGATGTTCACTAAAATCTATGCGTGTGATCTAATCCTTTAAGAATGATTACAGATAAGGTAATTTGTTCACAGACACAGTTAGTTGCTCTTGTCTGATAATAGTGCTTAATCTCCTTGGCATGTTAAATGCAACCCTGAAAATAACAAAGCGGTTATCACCAGAAAATATACTAACAAAAGATTAAGTATATCCATCTGTACAGAGGACCAAAATTGGTTTTGATTGTTGTTGCTAGAAGAAATGCAAGATAAAAAATATGAACGAAATCAAAGCACAGTTATAAGAGGCTACTCATACATGTACTCTCTTATTTCAACAAACAAGAAAATGATGTGGTATAACATAAACCTAGTCAAAAACAGATGCAGAATTGAGTGTTTATGCATGCACTGTGAGAAAATAAGGTTTTGAGCAGATATATATTACACAAAGTTTTCCAAGTTAAAAAGAAGTTTTGAGTAAACTTTCTTATAACTTATTAAATTAATTTTATTTTTAAAATGAATGAATGAAATTTGAGTCAACCAACCAAATGATATTAATAAAAAAAACTTTGCCTAGATTTTTTTCTCTAAAATAAAACATTTTAGAAAATATACCATAACTCATCACTACCTCATAATATCAAGGCAATAAATTAAGGTCTCCCAAACAATTAGGAAGATTTGTATTTAAAATTCTAGCTTACTGGAATAGAGTCCATAATAGTTTTTGATACACAAAACCTTCTACCAAAATTGATCCAATTGATCCACAATAGTGTCTTAAAAAAGCCAATTTCTTCTTTGGACACCATCTATATTATATACATACATTAAAAAACTACTTAATATTTAGATAATGGATATAAAAGTAGCGTCTTACATGTTCTTCCTTTTCCTAAAATCTACACATATACTCTGGAATATGTTTTCTGTTTTCATCAATTTTGGTTTGTAGAGTTGTTAAATTTTCTTCCCCATATTTCAGTACACAGATACCGTGTTTCTAGAAGCACTGCACATACAGATAGATTTGACAGATAAAACGCCTCACCATTGTTCTTGCCAGAAGGCAGAACATACGCTTCTGTTCCTTCCATCCTGGAAAACGCTATATTATTGTCACTATGTCACTACAGTGCTTTTATTAACATTCCAGGGCAGAGAAAAGATGCTTCTTTTTTTTTGTTTTTTTGAGCTACTATAGAACCTCATCTTCTTCCCTCTTTATTTTCCATAGGGTTGCAAGAGTCTGATATTAAACACACTTCCTTCTCTAGGTCAAATAAATAAGGGATTATATAGCCCTGCTATATAATAGAAATCAAAAAGCAAAGTTGCTCATTGCTAGTATCTATAAGATAAGCTGTAGGCACAATGTACTGTTTTTAAGTGATTGATAATCAGAAGAACAAAGGGTTTAATCACTTCCTCTTTCTCCAAAAATGCCCAAGCTCAAGACCAAACTGAAACTCTCCAGCTATGAAAATACAGCAGTTATTTAAAACAAGCTTAAATCCTGGCACACAGCTTTAGTGGGAGGGACACACTACAGTACTGATTATTCACTTTTTGAAAAGTGACCTTTCCTGATAAGAATCTCAGATAACATCTTTTCTCTCCCACCTTCCCACTCTAAGGTATCTGTTAATTTTTGTCTATTTCTGGCTTCTTGAAAGGAAACAGATTTTCAAGTCAAGTGATGAAACTGAGATTTCACATTAGTGGAAGAAATGTTAGTAGTAAAAATGAAACAGCAAAACAATTAATATTAACCATTTTCTGAGGAATTATGATAAGAAATTAAATAATAATTATTTGCCTGATTTCATAATCAGACATTAGTAATGTTTAATGAGTAACACCCTTTATCTCAGTCATGTACAAAAAACCACAGTGGTGGTTACGTATAATATTTTTCCAAATAATTCTGTTTCTCAATGAGGAAAAAAACCAATTTCAGAGATAAAAAACCTATTTCACAGAATTTCCATGGGACCATATGTACCACTCTCTTCCATAGTACAAGAAACTGTTTTTTGTCTGTGCCAGTTCAGTGATCTTGCTTTGGGAACTGAGAAAGAAAGGTTATCACAGAAACCCCTAATTAAAAAAAAAAAAGAGAAATCCCACAAAATTTTTTAAATGTTCAAATTTTTATGGACATGGTCTGTAAAAAACACCCCATAGATATGGGCATCTGGAACTACTCACATTGTTTTACGAAGCCTTTGCTGAGACACAAGTCTCGAGATGGATTGAGAGCTTTGTAGCAATATTCAAAGTATTCCTGTACCAACACTAATCTCATAGCTGGTGCAAATTCCAGGCACTTAGCTGCTTTCCCAGGAGTCACACCTTCAGCTTGCAGGAGCTGCTGTAATCATATCAGTACCAGTGCTGACTTCTATTTAAGGACTTAAAGCTTCCAGAGCCCCAAGGAAACATACCCCCTGCAATATTGAGGAAGCAGTAATCTGCATCTGGAAGGTAGACTGACTGATTTAGGCCAATTTAAACGTTAGATTGGTTCAGAGCCAGGATCCAATTACATTTTTATTCCAAAACTTGTGTGTGGGCTCTTGCATCCCTGCTGGAGGTCTCGTTGTTGAGCACTGACCCGAGCCCCACAGCTGCCACAGCAAGGAAAAAATTCCAAATGGAGATTTGGGTCATGGTGCCATTGAAGCACAGATGCATCAGCTGGTCACACAGACTGAACAGAGTTCAGACTGAGTTCTGATCAGCCCTCAGAACAGGAGCTTGTTTACAATGAGCAGGTAAGAACACACAGCAGGGTGTTCATACTAGCCTTGAACTTGGCATTATGCCAGAGACTGGAGATCAGACAATGCCTGATTTGATGTAATGTCCAAAGGATACCTAACTTGGCATAAAGTTTGCTTTCACAAAGCTATCTATCAAAATATTTTGAACAAATGTGAACTATTTTAATGAGCATGTCCCAGCTCAGCATTCTGAATCACAGAGCCATGGCATTTCCTTTTAAGCAGTGGCACTTTCAGACTGGACTTACTGTTTTGTCAAACCACAGTTGTCCTATTCAATGCATCAAGATGATCATAAGGAAACAAGGCAACATGTTAATCAGGACTGCTACTACTTATAATAAATTATATGTCTATGTTGTGCATCAAAATCCATGCAGGGATTTTTCTCCTTTTACCAATGAGCAAGCAAAAAATCCCAGACACAAAGATCTTTCATTGAATTAGAACTTGAAGATATGAAGGCTTTCAACTCAACAACACTCATTAACACCACTGAATGTGGACTGTTAGGCAGACTTTCTTCTTGCCCTTCACTCTTCAGTGTATTGATGGTCACAGTGAATATGAAAGGCCTGAATTGCTTATCACCTTATGGAAAACTTGTCAAAGGCATCTACATTTTGGTACAATGATGCAATAGTGTGACAACCATAATTCTTCCACTGTGACCATCCAGGTCAGAAACTGTTCCTTTATGTCTTTGTGCCAAAAGTGCCTGTCCTCAGGAAAGAAGCTTCCAGTTATCGTGTGGCAGCAAATGTGTCTATTGCACTTTCCAAAGACACTAGTGCACAGCAAACACTAGTGATACTGTTTTGCATGTAGCCATAATGCTAATATAAAAAAAATGAAGTCACAGCTTGGGATAAAAAACAAAAATCTGCTAAGCGAAGGAAACTTTAGAATGATAAGAACAAGCTTCAAATGAAAACCACTTTTAGCACATTAAAATGGTAAATATGAACCACTGAATTTATGATATCAGATCTTACAAGTACAGAATAGTAACTGTGGTGAAATAAACACTTTTGATATGTGGCATAAAAATATATATCTCTTCAGCAAAAACACTTGGAGGTGTCTTTGGCAAAGCTATGCATACCTAGAACAGATTGGGATCTGGCACTCATTTTGTTCTGACACATGATCAGGAATACTGGACCTAATTGTCACCAACTATTTGTATATCAGAGACACCTGAATAGTAGAGAATAATAATCTTGTATGATCTGCAAGAAATGAAAACAATGTTACACAAACAAGAATCAAGAAAAGATTTTAACAGAAATATAATGTTCATTGGGTAACTCACTGTGTCACACAGACAGTGTAAGGAGATGCTGTACATGGTCATATGCTTTACAAAAATAAACATATGTGATAATTTGATAGGTAGCATGGGTTTCTATTTAAGTCCAATTTTGACTGAATAATATTTTTTGATCTAATACACACTTTTGTAAGAAAAATTCCTGGATGTGAGTTATTTAAGTTTGCAGACATTTAGAACTGAATATATAATTTACAAGATTCATAATGAACATATGCAGGGTTCAGCACATTTAGAAGTTTTTCAGGTATACAGTTTAGAAGAGATTTCACATTGAAATAACATCTTTGTTACAATAATTTCTCCAAATGTAATGTGTAATAATATATGAAACTCAAATATTATCTATGATTATGTATTTAATTTTGATCCATGTAATATTTTTGAAGGTTTTCAAATTTCAAAAAATCCTGTTAACATTTTTGTATGACATTATTGTATAAGATGTTTGGGGATAGCTATAATGACTGGTACACTTACATCAATGAGCTTTGTATTCAATTTCTGTTAGTAAAACTCCCAACAACCCCCCAGCCCCGACTGTAACTATGTGGAAAAATAGAAAGTCCTCTAAGTAAATACGTGTCAGCAAAATGCATAGAAGTATCTCCATTTCAGACAAAATGCTATGAACTAATTCTGAATAATTTTGTCCCAGAAAAAAATCTCTCAAAAAATAACTCTGGGTTGATGGCTCTAGTGGCCACTAAAAGAAACAACAAATTTCAAAGAGTAGGTACATAAACTGCAGCATCTTGGTTGAAGACCAGTGCTTGGTTGTCAGATGAGAGATGTCACAATAATTGCCAGATTTCAATGATTCCTTCCCAGGTAGGTGAAAACTGCAAGTGCTGTGCTAACAGTCAGACGGTGAGTCATGCTGTCTCAAAGTGTAAGGTAATTTACTCCTCTGAGGTCAGCAAAAACAGGGTTCAAAGCTGATTCTATCCATCACTTCAGGATGAAAAATAGCTTTAAGCAGCAACTCACAGAGTTTGGTGTTAGAGCTCCTACTGACTAGGGGCTGTTTTCAGGGAGATAAGGGCATCATGACTCCCCTGCTGTTGAGGCTGAATATTGCTTTACTGACAGTCTAAAGGTATAGACCCATTCTCTAGTTATTAATCTATACCGCCGTGCTATGTGTTGGGACAATTTCATGCTGTGTGATGGCACTGAGAAGGCTTTATTAAACCATTTAACCATTTCCACAGCTGCAATGATGTTGTCAAATTTCTTTTTTCTAACCTCACTGGTGTAATAAAATAAGAAAAAGAAACGTCTTTCATAAAGATAATTTTTAAGGCCAAAGCAAATGTGAAGATATTGTACCACATAAAATGCATCGCAATCCATAACTATTAGGATAACTATTAACTTCCATCAAAAAGGCTCTACATAATTACATGGGCCACTGAAGAAATGTTCAGAACTGGGGGTTCAGTTTATGCTACACTGCTTATGGACATGAGATATAGAGAAAGGTTTTCATCTTGTAAGGTCTGCAGAATTTGGTGGGTTTTTTTTTCATGAGCAAGGATAAGTTCCAACTTGGCTGAGGACCAACACCTTAACAACAGATTAACTTCTCTTTCTTGTCTAGTTAGGAAGGTTTTCTTTTACATCTTGCATGATTTTGAATATTTAAATAAACAAAATGAGTAAGCATCTTATATTCATAGCAATGATACTATTCAAATTCTCTGTACACTTTCCCATCTGATAGGACCTATGCACTAGCATGTCATTCATGTCCCTGGCAAGATTCCTATTTACTGCAACATAAGCAAAAAACAGGTCACACTACGAAGACAGAAGCTTAAATTGTCCCCTTCTTTGGTGTTTTACTGCATGATAAACACCACTTAAAAATATGTGACTGATTCCTACAGTTCTGTACAAGATCTGAAGCACAACTAAGGTAATAAGAATATGTTAAGAGGGATCTTGAGCTGTTCTCTACATTTCTTCAGTTGTAAGACACCTTGGTGCTGGTCTAGTCCACAAGCATAAGATGGAGAATTCCTCTGCTTTGAAATGCTGGCCAGGAAATCAGGTAAAAAATGATAAAAAAGCTCAAGAAAAACTCCTTTTCCTCATTCTTACACTAGATGAAGAGAAGATCTATGGCCTAGAAGTTACAGGAATTTTGCAGCCACAGGCATTGAGAAGAGATCTTCTCATTGGTATCCTGGAGAGTCAAAATGACTAGTTCATGAAAACCAGTATTTATTAGGAGTGAAGAATCACACACTGGTACAGATAATGTCTGGCATTTGCTGCCCATGACCCCGTTCCCAGCCCTTCCCCCTATTTATTTGTTAAAATTGTGTTGTGTTAGTTGATACATGGTGACAGGAGAAAAACAAGACTCTCCAGAAACAGATTGACATTTAAACCAAAACACACGTGTGATCACAGGCAAGTTTTTATGAGAGGCATGAGAGGGTGAAAAACTGCTGAGTTGTGTCTCAGAATTAAATACCTGCTCTGATGAATGGGGAATAATGAGACAGTTGACAAGACTGAATGAAACACATTTCCATTTCCTAACCCAGAACAGGTTATCTTTTCCATCATAAAATGCCTGTGACATCAAATATTTGGTGATGATAGAACTTTCACCTCATAAACAGAAGCCCTGCAAACCTGCTGAGATGTCCTGGAACAGCATAACAATGACAGATAAAAATAAATGGCCACAATCTGTCAACAACTAATCATTTAAATTGATGCTGCATTTATAACAATTACCACGAGAACAGGTTTTTTTAAATTAAAAGGTTCAACACATGTAAACTGACTCTGAAACAAATTTTCAGCAGCAGCATTACTTGTGAATATTCCCAAAACCTGGGATGTCCACATATTAAAAGAGGAAATAGAAAGCACATTTGGATACCTGCATTCCTGGTTTGATGCCATCAGTCCACGATCAAGAAACTAGGAAATCTGACAACCTCTCATTAGAAACCATAACACAGCATACAGAAACCTTAATAAAAAAAGCAAAACCCATTCCTATTTTAGCAAAAAGGCAGGCAAGTGTATGGAGACAGGTGCTACTCTGGCATGTGTATATCAGTATTTAGGAAGAAAAGGTTTTGTTATTTATACAGATGTGGGGAAAAGTGGCAAAATGACAAAATGTGGGTAAAAAGGAAAACTTGCTTCATGCAGTTTTCACTAACTTCCATGGAGAAGATCCATACCCAGTAATGACAATTTTACAGAATTTCAATAGAGAATTGAATAAGGCTGTTAGTTTAAATGCTCAATTAGTGAAATGCAAAAACAATGAGCAATGTTGCAAGCCAGGAGAAGAGTATTTTTCTTGGAAGCTGAAACCAAACAGCTGATAAAAATCCTATTTTAATTACATTTAATTCAGGAAAGATAAAACATGGTATAGCTATAACTAACTAGCCATGGTGGTTTTTTTTCAGGTTGAAAACACAGCTTTGCACAATTCTCAGCTAAATATTCAAGTGATAAAGTAGATGCTTTGCCCCAAGTGCATGACAATAGTGACTATAAGCAAGTGGCACCAATTCAGCTCATATCAAGCAGTTTTGGAAAATCCCGCAGTGGCTGAATTAGGCTCAACAGAGTTTGGAGAGAATAAAAGAAACTTATTACCTACAGTGGCAGTCCCTACCAAGGACTGCCTGTCCCCAGGGACAGAGATGAGTTGGACAAGACCTTGCTTTCTATCCTGAGTGAGGATGAAAGTACAAGGACAAGTGACAGATAGAAGATGTGTCCTTAGCCTCTTAATCAACACACCCAGGCTAGTGCAGCCTCTCAGGCACAGGGCAACAAGCTGTGCCTCATCACCACAGGTGCTGGTTCCCTTCATTTCCTTGTGCTGGGCTGAGGGGTGGCATCACTGCACACAGGAGGAGAAAGGACACTGCTGGGAACACAAGCACATGAATCATGTTATGCCACATGCACTACAACCAGGTCAGAGAAAACAACCATGGCACTGTCCCTCTGCATGTAAACTTGACCTACCAACAATGACATAAATAATTGAGTCATTAAAGAGAGTAGTAGGAATCTTATAATTTTATCTTTACTCTGTTTTGATATTTATCATGTAAATTCCAGAGTATGCAACTCTGGTTTCTACCAAGCCCATTCTCTCTTATCTCTCTCCAAATCTGGTATTGCATTTTTTTTCTTCCTTGTAGCTTTATAACAGAATATTTCATTTGTTCCTAAACTCAAGGAAATGAACCTTTCATTAAAATCATTCCCCAAAAAGAAACTTCAAGGAATTTTGAAGGATAAACAAGTATCCAGCAACTAAACAGCCAGCTTGCTTCTAGTTAAACATAGAACTGCAAGGAGCCACAGACTTCAGGTTTTGAAAAGATAAACTTTTACTTTGGTGGAATTTTGCTAACTTTGCATTGGGAGGCATTTCCTTTACTATTCATAGCTCTTACTTCTGTGAAATTTATCTTAGTTTCTTACAATGTATCATTTTGATCAAATAAAAAGTTGGCAGGATATAAAAATTCACCAGATGAAAAGGCTTTTTATAACAAATAGAGAATGAAAGACATTCTAAGATTTTTGAACATTTTTTTGTCTCTACTGAATAATACTATGATTTTTTAATCAGTTCTGCACAGCTCAAATGCACTATGGAGTTATAAGGAACATATTCTTATGGCTTGATTAAACTGAACATATTGAGTAGAGCATTCATTGTGCTTAAATTTGCCTTACCAAGAAAATAAATAGGTCTGTACCAGCAACAGACCACATGCCATGTGCCACAAGCATTGTCACCACAATTTTTCATTTGTTAGCAAAATGAGATACATGTAAAAGAAAATTTTATAGAAACTTAAGGTTAATGTATTTGAGATCTTATGATGCCCACTCTATAAAAATATATATTTTCAACTTCATAATAACCAAACAAGAGTCAGTTAGGTCAACATTATGTCAGTTTAAACCAGCCCTTAAATATACATTTATAGGATTCTATTTTATGTCATAAAGTTTAGAACGTGAAGGAAGGATAGTTTTTCCACTGAAAGTAGAACACAATCCACTGCACTTGACATCCTTGGGCCTGGATTCTTTCCTTATTGCAGCTGGCAAATCTGGTATTATTAACATTGCCCAATTCTTCCTGTTACACAGTCTATTCTCAAATGTACATTGTTTCTGGTTTATAAAACATTTTATGAACATGTTCTATTGAAGTGTTAATTTCAATAATTTTTTTTTTGCTTTATGTAAAAATATTTAGTGAAAGAAAAAGAAGTGTAAACTGTTCCTGCAAAGAAATACCAAAGAAAACATATCTTTTTGCCAAGGTATTTTTTTCACAAGTGTGCAGGCTTCCCCTCACCCCAAGTTGTCTTAAAGGGGGTTTAATTATCCATGATTTTGAGTAATAATTTGAGTGGTTTGTCAGGATAAAAGTATTTCAATTTGTTTGAAATTACAAAAATGATCTGACAATCCTTTTGATTCTAACCATGATAACATACTTAACACAAAATCAGATAGTCATAGCTAAAGCAGTCCAGATTTATTGGTGAAACAATTTAATAGAAAAAAGCAATTTTCACAAAATTGATCTTTGACAAGTATTTCAATTTTCTCTTTGATATAATGGTGCAAACCTTTCTTCTTCAGACAACCCAGTATCAGCTGAAAGCATCCATGGAGCTGGTTATGCCAATTCTCCCAGTACATTCTTTCATTGCACCGCAGCTCTCATGACACACTGCAGGTCCTTGAATCTTACAATACAGCAGAGAGATGCAATGGCTGTAGCACAATTGTAATGAGTCTTAGGCAAAGTCAGAGTAAAGATTCCTGGTGTCACTCGCGTTAAGCTGGGGGCAAAGCTTGATTTGCTTCTCACGCTAATAGTGAGTGAGAAGCTATTGTCACCACATATTTATGAAGTCATTAAGCTAAGACATAAGAAGAGATTTATAGCTAAGAATCTGTGTAGTTTGCACTGAAGAACCTGCATTTGTTGGGTTTTGGAGGGGAGAGGAGGCAATCAGCCAATATTTAATTGCTCTCCTTACACCATTTGGGCTTTCAGTTTTAAGTTGAGAGTACACTGACTCCTGTGCTTTCTGGTCTGGCACAGAGCAACCCCATTGACAAGTGATCTCACTGAAGGACCATCTCATGAGAGAAAGGGCACCAAAGTATTGGGCATAAATGAAATCAGGAGGTCTGAATTTGACAGCAAAGTATGCTTTCTTAATCGTCTTTGGCTTCCCACCTTCCCCTATTTTTCATGGCTCATAATTGCAACAACCTCTTAACTCAGCAATGATTTATCAGAATGAATGTGAATATGTCAAGATACTCTTTAGAGCTTGTCAGTAATGCTCTTGGTTAGAGGCAGCAATCACTGTTGAACAAAATGAAGTTCTTTACTGGTTTCTGAGTAAGACACATCCCACTTCCAATATGCCATTTTAAAATCAGTCTAGTGATGCACTACTTAGCACAGAAATTCAAAGCTCAAAAGGAAAGGATCAAATCTACTGCATAAGACTTAAGAAGACATGTAATACAGTCATTTTAAATAATGTAGCTCTTATGCAGTTTCTACTCAGTAAGTATCTTGTTCCAGGTGTCCTTTATTCATATCTCAAATTTTATAGGCTTCATTTACTAATGTGTTCTGATTCGATTGAGCAAAGGAAATGGGAATGTGGAAGGCTATAAAGCATTTCAGCTTTAGCTGCTGGTAGACACTTACTGAAAAATTACCGAGCGATCGGGTTTATATAACAGATATATTCTAACATTTTGTGTTATTCACATTGTTCAGGCACCAAGATTAGATGGGGAAATGGATTCTGTACTCTATTGCTGGGCATACGAACAAACAATGGAAATGCCAAAATGACGAATGCTCTCCCATTCATTTTACATACTTTAATTTGCAGAAAGCTGCAGAAGCCTACATCAGAATTTCCTGCAGGATTAGTTTAAGGAGGGTTGAACAGGATGATTCAAACCTCTCTAAATATTTAGCAACTTGAATATTCTCTGATTATTTTTAGTGACATATCAGAATTTCTACTTTGAAAAGGCTGGAAAACTATGTAGATGGGTGAAATTTTTTGCATGTGACTTTGTCTCCCTTTTATGGACAACACCTTTTAGCTGACCAGATTAATACTACAGGTTATCCTGCTTAAACTATATTAAAAAAAAAAAAGAAGGCTGAGTTGTTGTCAGCTAACAAGGCCAAAAGACAATGTGCATTGCAGGCTTGCTTACCAAGTCCACAGAGGAACCACAGCTTCCCTCCATCTTGGTTTGCAAAACCAGTTTCTTGCATCTTTATTGTGACGTACAAAAAGGTAATTGTAGATCAACAGCAAAATTCCTTCAGACTTCATTAGGGCCATTTTTTACTTCTATCTCGTTATAATTTTGGCCTGTGCTTACAAGCTGAAGTCCTATTTCATCGAAGACGATAATTTTATTTCTCAAAATTCCTCCCTAAGTTTAAAAATACGACTTAGTGGGCATCTTAGTATTTTTCCATGTAATTTAATTCCTTTGATATGGGTTTACAACAACCTATGGCAATAATTTCTGATAGAGCAAATAAAATTCATTATAAGCAAATTGTGATAAGCAATATTATGGAAAAAAAACCCTTTAGTGTTCTCTTTTTGGAAGAAACACGTAAGATGTTACAGGTGTACTTCTTATACAAATATATGCTTCTTCACATGAGTAGTCTCACAGAATGAATAGCATTGCCTTTATGGGTATGTGTTCATTATTTTGAGTACGGATAGCAAAACCCAAGTCCAAAAAATGAGGATGAACCAGATCAAACACAACAGGAGTGACTGAAAGCATTTCTTAATTTTGAATTTCTTGGAGAAATGCCAGGCTGTAATTAGATTTTTTGAACATAATTTCCTCAGGGATTTCAATAACTGCAATACAAAAAGCTTATTAATGTTTCAATACCAAAATTCTATTTGGCCTTATTTATATAATAGTACACAAACTGACTGTGTTTAACATTCATATCATCCAAACTCTAAAGGGCAAGAACTAGAGTTCTTTGGATAGCTGAAAATTCAGTCTGAATTTTTTTTTTTCATTTTAAGAAAATTTAAAGCCCTAAATGCAAAATAAAAAACCAAAAACAAAACAAAAAAACCCCAAAAAAGACAAATTCTCCTTAATATCTGTATAAAAACTTATGTGTTTTGTTTGTCAATTGTTAATATCCTTTGTAATGGTGCTAAATTTTATGGTAGGTATAAACAATAAATTACAAGGAAACATACAGGGTATTTTTTTACATGCTTATATGGATCTTATATTTTTTCCTTCTAAACCATGATTTCAGTTAATAAGGTTACTCTTGGCTTCTCATTTTTATCAATTTTTAGATCTTGATGTATGATAGCATAACATATTGTTGAATGTTTATCTTCTGATGGGCTCAAATTTTTTTGAGAGCTATTATTTATGAAAACGTACAATTCATGTCTGTCATACTCATGTATGCACAAAAATGGTGTAGAGCTCTTTTTCATCTGTTATTTAAATTACTCTTTGATAAAAAATATTTAAGGACACTATTTAATTTCTGAACCGTAATTAAAGGCAATATTTGGATTATCAATAGAAATTTACCCATCTCATTTTAAGATATTTTGCACAATTTGTGTTACTTTACCTCTATTATTCTGTGTATTAATCTATACAGGTCTTTACATTCAAGTATTTTCATGCACTAATGGAGCATAATAGACCCAACACTCATTTATCGAAGGGCCTTTTTTCATCTGAAATGTAATTTTTAAAAAACCAAAAATCACAAAGCCCACTACCTTCTTACTCCATAGCACATTCACTATTAGATCAACACACACTACTAATTAAGTTAAATTTGACTGCTAAAAAACTCCCAAAGAGACAATTTATCTAAGGTAGTATAAGCACATATTAATTTCTCCTTATACATCGCCAGCTGTTATTAATTAAATTCTAGTCACTTCAGACTGAAAGTTTGAAATAATTGCCACTGTGGAAACACTTGTACTTAGCAGGGAGCTCGGCTGCTACTACTGATATTGATAGTCACCTGGATATAGGTAGATACCACTCTGTTTATTTCACTTAAGAATTTGTGAGATATTCAGAAGTACGTGGGGAAATTTCAAATTTGCTTCTTGAACGCTCAAAGCTTTGTCGTAAATACCCATGAAGTGCAGAACTAAGTTTGATGGACCGTTCTCTAAAGAAAACGTCTCCTCTCTGAAGGTGTAATGCACCTTTTGAAGCTCGGGGGAGATTACAGCAGCAGCAGGTGATTGTTCCCTCTGCACCAGCTCCTCTCAGCTGGCTGCTCTAAGGTGAGGGCTGAAGTGATGCTTGCAGTCTGCTTCCTTGCTGCCCACCTTCCACCCACACCTACGGAGCTCCCGTGGGCTGATGCTTTGACAGCCCTGCAGCGCAAAGACTGTCGGTATGACAAGGAACTAGGAGGAAAAGGTGTACTGTGCACTCACTTCACTTTCTGTACAAATTCATTGCTTTTAATTAGCAATTGCAGCAGAAGGTTCGAAGAGATTTTCCTTACAGGTAGTGAATGGTAGTCTCACATGGAAAAGTTTTGCGACCAGAGTCTTCTGGATGCGCTTCCTAGCCCACGGGTAAGACTGAATTAGTCTCTCCTGAAATCAACTACACTTTCTTAGGCTTCAGTCATCATACTACATGTAGAAAAAATGAAAATCTTAAGTTCTGAAGTATTTATTAGTCCCATGTTTCAGTGGAAAGGGGAATAAAATCTGTATACGTTCAGAAAGAAAAATTCTTACATTTTTAATAATACACTTCCAATATATTGAATCTTGCACAGCTAGGTGGTATAGATATTTTAATTATTAATTTGTATATAAAGTTTTGCTTTCCTTTATTTTGAAGGCCATTTATAAGGAAGAAAAGATTGTAGAGAGTGAATATAACAGTTACTATATTGCTGATGAAGAAAAGACATATCAAGAACACAAGAAGAGGAAATCTAACATCTCTACAAATACACTTCTTTTTTGCATTCTTATTGCGTCCATGAAAAAATATCAGTGATATGATGAATATTTATAGAGTGATGTACAAGTATAACTTTTTTTGCAAATAGCTTCTGGAAGATTATTTTCTTTTTTCCATTACTGGTATTTAAATGTAAGACCATAACCATGATTAAAAATTAACTTTTCTCTATGGAGAATGATAGGAAACAAATGCTGTACCCTTAAATGATGCACCCACTGAATGCACAGTTCACCTGCTGGTTTTAATTTATGTGATAATTTACAAAGCAAAGCATTTAGTGTCCTTCATCTATATACTGCATTTCACTTATTTTCATGAAAACATATACTGTCTCCTTGCACTGGATACTCATGTTTGTAAGCAGTTTCTAACCTCCTATCTAAGAGTAAATTGATTTATGCAAACAGATTATTAAGACAGAAATACAATGAAATCCTTAAGGCCTTTAGAAATAATACAAAGCAGTACATTTACAAAAGGCTATTTTTAAAAGGTGTACATTTTAAATGTAACAATAATTTCATTTTCCTAAAAGATACAAATCAATTTCAGCTTAAGAGCAGTGAATCATCTTCATCAAGTTATGCTAATTATAGCATTTAAAGGCTTTAGCAAATCTAAACATGTGAAAGAAAACCATAGACAGATGATTTGTTGAAGGCCTGTAAGTTAGTTGAGTCAACAGTTCACATATACGATTTGCCAAGCAAATTTACCAAGAATAGCTCTTCTTCCTAGAATTACTTTGTTTTAATCTTGCAACTAATATAGCCACTTTATGTAGATTTAATTAGGCACCCTGAGGTTGCCCAAATACTTGCCCCATCTCATTGGTAGAAAATACTAAAACAACCTGACATTCATTAGCTACTGAGAAGCTACATTGAGCCAAATTGTCTATCCAGCTTTATGTGGTGATTCTAGAAATAATTTTCACCATTTGTTTACAAAATGACTAAAAGAAACCTGTTTTATGTAAATTTGGGAATCCTGCTGAGGTTCCTGACAATTGATAAAATGAAATGGAGAGAAAATAGCCAGTGCAAATAAAAAGCAATTTGCATGAATTCTGGTGAAATGGAAAGAAGCTAATGGATATGGCATTATAAGCAACTTGCCTTGTAAACTGTAGATTTCTCCAACGCTGTTCTGCCGGGTGATGTGATGCCAATACGCACTACGAGGAAGTGAGATCGACTTGGATAGAGTCATTGGTTCAGACAGACTGGTCTGGAGCTAAAAGCCAAAGCAAACATAAATGGAAGGTCACACATAAGCATACTTGATAAATAATCTCAAAACTGTAAATTGGATCTATGTTGTCACGAACATACCATTTTCTGAATTACCACTATCATTTAAACTGCGTTACAAGCATCAGCACTGTGAATGCTCAGGAAAAAGCTGCAGAAGTGTATCTGGGTCTATAGGTTCACTAGCAGAGGTTAATATTAGGGCGTCAGAATATGTCCCTATTTATCTACAGCTTTTCTTCTTGCTGCCAGGGTTTTGTTATTTTCTTCTTTAACTTTATAATAACAATGGATTAACATATGCCTGAATTCTAAAACCCCTCTGCAATCGCATTTCCTTTTGGTCATTTAGCCTGCATATTGGATTGAATACCCAGAAAGATGCTGAGAGAGAATCTGAGACAACCAGCAGAGAATTAGCAATGGAGAGTCATTAATCTCCTAATCCTCCTTTGAAGGGGAGGCATCTCATCACCAGTGGCAGGCTGCAGCTTCAAGAGCAGATTTTCCTGGTCTGGGGGACTTTATGTGACTAAAATTGTGAATTGCATGGTAAGTGTCCCTGTGTACAAGAGCTATAGCACAGAATCTGACAGGAGGAATGTCAACTTTATTAAAGAGATCTCTGTCTCCAACAAATGTCTCCACTGATGTGCTTGAAAGACAAGACAACACTACAGAGGAAAAAGAAAGATGAAGAATTGTGCATTCTGGCAACCTCTGGATATTCCTGTTATGCTTTCTGTATCTAGAAGAAAAGAGAATGCACCTGGAATTTTTTTGTATCTCTGGTTTACAGAATACAAAATGTGATCAATAATTTTTGGGATCAAACAAATCACCATAACATTGCAAGCATAATTTTCTCAGAGGATGTCTGAAAAGATCTATACTGAAGGATCAATTATGTCTGAAGATTTAGAATGAAAAACCTCTTAGTTTCAGGGGAGGCACCAGGATGATACTCTGAGAGGGTGGGCCTAGAAACTCATTTGCAGGAGTTCAGCTATAGAGCAGAAGGTGTTCAAGGTTTGGATCATTTACTGCAGGTTTAGTCATTAATTCCTCAGGATTCCTCATTCAGAATCATAATGCCAAAATTTAAAAAGCCCTTTTTAATTGTACAAACTCATATTATGCTGTAAATTAAATCTCTTGCCGCCCCCCACCCCCAAAAATATAGATATTTAGAGACAGTATCTACCCAAAGATCTAAAATTATTTAGATTTTGAGTATTAACACAAACTGATGCATGGAATATATTTTCCTTCAGATCAATCTGCTGTAATTACTTCTGTTGTTGTTTTCTTGAGAACTGTCATCAGAATAACTCCTAGTCTACAGCTAATGTCTTTTCTGCTCATTTATAGCCAAGTATTACATTTCACTTGTCAGTGGTGCAGATCATCACTAGAAGCTATTTGATATGAAGTAAAGAGCTTGCAGAAGCATTTAGTCCATTAAAAAAGAAGTTTGAAAGCATTATCACAAGAATTCCAATTTTAGGGAGACTTGGAGGTTTAAAATTTATTGATATACAGAATTTCCTTTATTGTAGATGTCGGGTTTTTGGTCCCCTGACAAGAGTGGGAACCCACCCCCTGGGCCCTTTGGAGGGGGTTCCCCTGAGAGTTTTTCACCAAGGATGAAAAACGAGCAGGACTCTAGCTTTGCTCGGTCTTCAGGCTGTTGTTTATTTTTCTCCTATATTAAGTTCAGTACACCGTCCACACACCAGACTCAGCATATGAGAAGCAAGGCACAAAATGGACCCCAAACACCCAAACCCAAGGTCTTTTAAAACTAATTAGTCCAATTACCTTCTAACATGTATTTTGTTTCTACTTTTCTACCAATAAGTTCTACTAATCTACTCACGTAGCACCTATGCCACTGCTTTCTCTAACCGATAACTTTGTGCCAATAGTACTACAGAAAATGGAGCAGAAGAAGAACAAGAAGGAGATGAGACAACACCCAGAATCCTCCATCTTGTCTCCTATTCACTCTCATATTAAAATCCTAAAACCCTAAATTCTTCACCCTGTGATAAACTACTACTACTACTACTACTCCCTAGTTCACACCTGTATGCTCCAACTAATCCCTAAGCCCTAGCAACTCTCTTCAAGGGACAGAGGTTAAAAGCAGTGTTCTGCAAAGGTCAGGGCTTCCTAAAACAGGCAGAGAAACAGTCTCTGTGCCCTGGATTCCAACAGTAGAGATCAGGACAGTAACAAACCATCTCTATTATTTTACCGTGTTTGTATAGCAAGGGTAACAAGGGTAATTTTTCTGAAGAAGAAAATTACATAAAATCATCTAACTGTAGTTTACTAATGATTTATTCATAATTTATTGACTCAAAAGGTAAATGAAAGGCAAAACATTTTCTTAGTATGTGTTCTGAAATAAATAATTCTAGTAAATATAACCACTTTGAGTGCAGTTTATTATCTCAAAGCTAAATCCACAGACTGAATGGAATACGTGGTTAATATATCATCATTCCCGATCTGAGGAGATTAGCTCCTGCCTAATCTGACCAATAGTGATGCAGAAGACCTTTATTTGCACACATGAGAGATTTAGGAGAATAAAAAAAAAAAAAAAGTTCTAATTATTTTATAAGGCAAGAACTGCTCTAGTGTAGAAGACTGCACTGCAAGCATTCACAATGCTTTGTTTCCTCAGATTCTCTAACTAAGGAAACTTCTGATATCACATTATGGGTAAGAATTATCACCATATGCTAACTGCAATAGGACCAGATGAACAGTATTTCTCTGGGGACTCCAATGAGAAGAAAATTCAATTTCTAGTTTATTACAATATCATCCTCAGAAAAAAAGAAACAACTTTAAAATAAAATATCAATTTTGCTTTTAATTTGAGACTTTAAAGTAGAAACATAAACCTTTGGATTTGAAGACCTTGTATATCATATAAAGGATAATAACATTAATTTATCCATGAAGTTATTTTTACTGAAAAGTAGGCTACCATCAGCTATAATTTTTCTTTTAATCCTTTTTATCTGTATAAAAATCACATTGTTGATCAAATGTAATTGACAATGACAGAATGCTTACTTCTACAAACTGCTGTTAGTAAAAATATTCCTGTGTTCAAAGAAAATTGAATAATATATTGACATAAACCCATTTTCTTTGGAGAATATCCTATATGCTACACTGTGGGTGTTTCAGATAAAAAAAACCCCTTGAAACCAAGGCGAAGAAACCACATAAAAGCATCCATATAATCAATTGTCCATATACTACTAGATAGCTCTTTGCTATATTAATAATTACAAGTTAAACTAATATTTAAAGTACAGAGATCTACTGTTTTAGAATCCCTTTTCCCCAACTGTAAATTAAATTCTGGTAGCCAACAAAATTAAAATAGAAAACCAAAACAAACAAACAATTAGTAAATCAGGGAAGATTTACAAAACTGGCTAACTGTTAAAAAATTAGACACACTCAGGTTCAAGACCTCTGGTGTTCCAGACCACTGAAAGAGAACACATTTATAAGTTCAGAGACTTTGTTCTCCATACACTTCCCTTTTGTCTTTTTACCATGCCTCATTAAAAAATAACTGGCTTCTCCTCTACACTTATTTGAAGTAGCTAATGCAAATAGAGAAATTTTCACTGTGGAAAATCAAGTAAATAGCCTTTAAATTTTCTTCTTTTCTCAAAGCAGGTAGACCATCCTGCACAGATTTATTACTGTCCTTAATTTAACAGAAATGTAACAGTTAAAAATATATTTAGAAATTATTTCACCTATCTCATTAAGCCTGTTTACCATGCAGAAAATTAAAACAACATCTCTGACTCTGGATTTCTTCTTACATAGCAGGCCAATATTCAGCTGTTGTTTCCAACACCGACTCATTTTTCTCAGGAGCTGGCAAAACAAGCTCAGATGCATTAGCATCAACTGTACAGAAAGGGCCCGTATTGACAGAGGTAGCAAAGACACATAGAAGAAATACACATTTTTATCTGGGAGTGAATTTGAGATGATTCTGCTCCTCTACTTTGCTCTGGTGAGATCCCACCTGGAGTGCTGTGTCCAGCTCTGGGGTCCTTAGCATAAAGATGGGAATTTGCTGGAGCACATCCAGAGGCAGGACTCAAAAATGATCAGTGGGCTGGAACACCTTTCCTGTGAAGATAAACTGAGAGAACTGGGGTTCAGGCTGGAGATGTTCAGGAAGAAAGTTTCAGGGAGACTGTGTTGTGACCTTTTGGTTCTTTATGGGGGCCTATAAGAAAGATGGGGCAGACTTTTTAGCAGGGCCTGTTGTAACAGGACAAGGAGTAAGGGTTTTAAATTAAAAGAGGGTAAATTTAAATTGGAGATGAGGAAGGAATTTTTTATGAAGGGGATGGTAAAACGCTGGCATTGGTTACTCAGAGAGAGGTTTTGGATGCCTCATCCCTGGACACATTCAAGGTCAGGTTGAACTGGGCTCTGAGCAACTGGGTCTAGTTGAAGATGTTTCTTCTCATTGCAGGGGGGTTGGACTAGATGGCCATTAAAGGTCCCTTCCAACCCAAAGCCTTCTCTGATTTCACTGAGGGTTGTTTTGCTGTGTTGCATCTATGTTCTGCTCTTAATAGAGGAAAGTAAAAGCAATAGACCAAATTAAACATGCATCTAGAATTACTTGGCTACAAATATTTCTCAAATCTGATGAGACTTCAGCAAATAAAAACTACAATCTAGACTTTTTTCCCAGTTTACAAGGTGGAAAGTGAGAACAGGATTAGAACTTAGGTGAAAAGTAAAAATGCATACATCAAAACCATATTAACTCAGGGAATTTTTTGGTGGGAATATAAAAAACCCAAATATCACTGAAGCATTTTTGTTATCTGACATGAAACACCTACCAGTTAGGCTTCATCCATTTCCTCCAGAATCTGTCTGATAAAATACCTTTCATACAGTGAACATTACATTTCTTTCCTGTATCCAGACATAATATCCAAAGCCAAAATATCCAAAATATTGAGCAATATGAAGTCTTTGCTTTTCCAGCGACAACTTCATTATTCCTACAGGTCTATCTGATTAAAATAGAAATTAAAAAAAAAAAAGTCTATTAATGTGTCACTGTAAGAAATTTCCCATATTTTTCATTATTGTTCTTCTATGAAAGTCTTAAAGAGTAAATTTTCTTTTCATTCCCATAGGCCATCTCCATTGACTTCAATAGATTTGTTACTCTGATATCAATAATGAATACAATTCCAAAAATGGAGCCTGTTAACTGTATTAGGGTTCTGAGCTTTGATCTTTTTAGCATATTATTCTCTCTTTTTTTCATTAAAATGTCAAAACACTGAAGGTGACAGAAAATACATTTAGCTTGGGGAGACAAACTGAGCAATTTATAGTTAATTTCATTTTTTTTTAGTCTACAATAAGGACAGTTTGCTTTTTACAGATATGCTCTGAAAATAGGTTAGTTTATTATGGATAAAACCCTCTGTCTCATTTCAAATTCTCATTAGTGTCTTTAAAAAAATAGCAAGAGAACTAGGTCACAGAAGACTAACGAGAGTTGTAGTCTAGAAATATGAATCAAATACAATTATTTAGATTTTATTTTTCTTTCTAGCTCTAAAGAAGGTTACTTTGTGTGTTATGCCTTGAAGAGAAAGAGGGCTTAAGAAATATATTTCACCTCACAAGTGTCAATTAGCTGACACAGACTCATTTCACTGGTACCCACAGTAAAAAATTACTAGCGCTTAAGAATCACACAATCTAGTAGGTAGCATCAGCTCAGATATCACCTGAGTTAGAGAACAAGCAGGAGAAATGTTTCTGGGGTTTTTTTAAATTTCTGATCATGACCAAAAAACAGGTATCATGTTCATCTTTTTTGCAAAAGCAGCAACTGTTTTCTTGGATTCAACTTTTATACTATGAAACGTAGATCTATTTTACAAAAACCAGTTCTCATCCAGTACTGTAAAGCAGACTGTTCCTTCATCAGCACAGTTTTGTCCATGTTTCTCTTTAAATCAGTTCTCCTGCTCCAAACAATTTTCCAATTTGTCATTTTAAATTCTGTTTCTTCATTGATCCACTTCCACATTGTTATAAATGTAAGATCTCGAAGTATAATAACTAGACTGAGCCTTGATCCTTCTTTGAAAATACTTAATAAAACTGGGTGCAGGATATAGTCCTATGAAATTCCAGTGAGAAAATTCTTTCCTTTGGTGATGTGTTACTAGTACCCTTTGGTTCTAATGTTTCTGTAGTCCTTTTGTCACGATTCTTTAGCTTGCTTAGAACATAGTTATGTTCATTTATACATATATTACTTGCACTGTGTTCATTACTTAAATATGTCTATTATTAATATAAACATTTATAGGTATCAGCATACTATTTATTTGCTATGCACTGCTTTATATTTATTTTTACATTTTATGTAAAAATGTTTGCTGTTCCTGACGGAATACATAATATTGGCAAAACCTGCACCAGTATATGACAAGTCTTCTGAAAAAACTTGTAGAAAAGCTATCTGTAAAAGTAATTTCAGGCTTTATAATATATTTCTAGCATAATGTTTTCAGTAGCGATTCCAACCTTGCTTTTACCTTTTGGAGAGTTACTTAATCAATTATGGACAAAAAAAGAAATCAAAATAGTAACACTGCTTTGTGGTGCCAGGGTGGACGATGATTATTCTTTGGTGGTGGAATAAGATTGTGAATTAATAATAAAGCAATGGTGGAAGAAAAGTATTGCAAAGGGACATTCAAAGGGGCTGACTGGTTTATTTGTATTCTTCTTGGCCACACTATAAAGAGAGAGCTGGTACACTTTGCTCCTTTTCTGGTGGAAGTGTGTTGGGTTTTTGCTTTTATTTTTTTCTTTCCTATAAAAGAAGCTCATAATAGATCAATGTTGCCAGACAGAAGGGATTAATGTTGGAGGAAAATTAGATACATTTTACAGCACGTTGGGATTATATTTATTGAATGTCAGTAAGGTGTGTGTCTTCACCATATTCTGTCACAAAATTGTGGGTTTGTTCCTCTTGTGAAAGAAGTTTCCTGGAAACTATAATAATTAGTGTCAGGGTAGAAGCTCAGATTCTTACATTTTTCAAAAGTTTGAACCATTTTACTGTACATAAGAAATACTTACTTTATCCATTTTTCATTGCATAAAACCTTTCACTAATAACATGGGAGATAATGCCAGCATGGAAACAGCTGAAACTATTTCAAGCCTGGCTATACTGCAGGTCTTAGTGGAAACAAACACAACTAAGCTAATTTCTTCAAGAAATACATGTATGTGTGTAGACATGCATGATAGAGAATCCAGTATCGCACAGAAGTTGTTTACAGGTATGGATTGTCCTTTCTGTTGCCATGAAATAGGAGCCAGCTATGTACGCTTGCAGCCCAGAATGCCAGCCACACCTGGGCCAGCAGGTCAAGGGGAATGATTCTCCCTCTATTCTGCCTTGTGAGACTCCACATGGAGCACTGCATCCAGCTCTAAGGGAGCGCAAGGAAGACAGGGACCTGTTAGAATAGGTCTGAGGAAGGCCATGAAGATGATCAGTGGGAAGGAGGACCTCTCCTATGAAGACAGGCTGACAGAGCTGGGGTTGTTCAGCCTGGAGAAGGGAAGGCTTCATCTTATCAATGTTTGTAAATACCTGATGGGAGAGTGCAAAGAAGACAGAACCAGGCTCTTTACAGTGGTGCTCAGTGACAAGACCAGATACAACGTGCACAATCTGAAACACGGGAGATTCCCGCTGAACATCACAAAACACCATTGCTGTGAGGTTGGATAAGTACTGGCATAGATTGCCCAGGAAAGTTGTGAAGTCTCTCACATTGCAGATATTCAAAAGACATCTGGACATGGTCCTGGACAACCAGCTTCGATGGCACTACTTGAGCTAGTAGTGGATGTTGGACAAGAGGTCCTTTCCATCCTCAACCAGTCTGTGATTGTCATTTCCAAAATTATAAAGATTTTACTGAATAGGGAGAGTGCCAGATCTGTCTTCTGAACAGTGTAAGGATAAGTCAGTTGAGGTGGAAAAGAATGAATTGAAATGCATGAGTTAGAGAGATCAAAGAAAGAGACCATCAACAAAGACTTCTTCATTTGGAGCAAGTGTTTTCTGAGTAATTCAGCCTGAGAGTTATGGAGTTCCAGAAGCGGCTCTTTCATGAGGTTTGTCAAGCCAGAGCTAAAAATAGTGAGACTTGCTATCAGTGCTGACATACAAGTCCTTCCTCTGTCTGTTTTTCACTCTCCTTGCTCTGCTGAGTATTCCTCTCACTTACAAAGCTACTAGAGTCTGACCTCAACATGAAATGCTCTGGCGAAGTCTTCAAAGTATGAGATTTTTTTCATGGAGTTACTTGCCAAAAGATATGACATATCTTAAGCAGATATTTGGGACACTTGAAGTCTCAGTGTTTTACTTGGGAGTACATAAGGACAGCCTTTCTGACCTCTTAGAAGTTTGCTTTAGAACCAGTGTGGTAGAAGCCACGGTATGAGAAATGTCTCTCGGTAGAGAACAGACTTGAAAACCTCTCTCTAGCATGTGGCAAGAAAGGTGAAACAGGGATGAACACAGACTGTTCCCAGTTGGGAGGACCCCACTTGAATAAATTTGGGGCTGAAAAACTGGATTTCTAAAAAATGCTGCAATCTGTATTCACTGTTCACTGCACAGTTATTTGACTTTCATTATTTCTGATAAAGCAAATGACTTGGACCTCATGAGATTTCTCAAGAAGTTTTTCTTCTATTGTCTAAAACTACAAGATCAGTAGTTTCCAATTACATATATTTGTGGAAATCACATTTCTTTTAGCTTCTTCATTTCAGTATACAGAAATTGCTGACCAATGAACTTTAATAAAATGACAGTAAGACAATTTTCTGAATACTTTCTGTAATAGTAATCATCAGTAATTTTTCATGAATATTCCTCATTAAGCTTATCAGTGCGTGACTCCAGTATTCAGTAACACACATAGTCTGGCTGACCTCTACTTTCCGACATTTTCAGAAGTTAGTTTTATATGTCATACAAAGATATTTAAATTAAAACCAAGAAATAGCAAACCTAGAATACATTAAAATTACTACTATGTAGTAAAGCCTTCTCAGATGACTCTTCAACATCTTCCAAAAAACACAGTTCCTTCCTTTTAACTAGTTACTTTTAGACATTTGAAATGCATTTAAATACCACATACCGGGGCTAGTTATATATATATACGATGCACATGAACATAAATTATTAAGTTTTAGCTTTGAAACATACTGTATTTTTTTGAGGGGGGAAAGAGGGAGGTATATGCCTGTGCATATGAACACACAAATAAACACATTAATTTAATTTAAGGCAATTTATTAATTAATAATTAAATATTTACTTTAGTAGTTGCATGGCCTTTGATGAGTTTTTTACAAATTTAAAATCAACTGAGAAGCTGGTATATTAAAATAAAGGGCTATTCTTTTCCACTGTGTATCCTCGCACACAGGGGTCACACCATGATCATGTATATAGATAGAGCATTCTTGACATTGTTCTTTTAAAATTGAAATATGCGATCCTTAAAAAGCAATGCATACACTAGTAAATAAATATACATCGGGTATGTTTGGAAGTATTTGGGGTTTTGTGGCCCAGAAACAACTTGTAGTGAGAGACATGATTCCCTGAATTGCAATTCAAATTTCTGCTTATAAAAGAAGCCAGTGAAATTTTTGCTTCCTTACTGATGTGTATTACTCATTTACTAATATAGCAGAAGTAGCTGCAGATCAGGAGTTCAGTTTGGAAAAGTGGGAGACAAAGAAGTGTCCATAGATTGCTTTATCTTTGCATATACTTGCATCAGCCCAATAACTCCTACCATTTGCAACCTTTCTTCACCTAATTTAATTTTCAGATTAAAAACATGTGTTTTTTTTCTGCTGGCAAAAGTTTCTTGGCACAGTAGAAGTTGTACATACATGACCACACGCCATATAACTCAAGACTTTTCAAATCCGTAGTTGCTATTTAATGAAACAATCCTTTTCCTGTTTCAGCTTCACAAAACAAAAGAAATAGAATTATACCCGTTGCCATGGAAATCTGTAACTCCGTTGCTTTTTTTCCTTGTAAAACAAAATGTATGCAAAAGTGAACACCAAATAATATGTAGGAACACATCACAGAAATACCATCATTTTACAAAGGATTCTACAAAATCTCTCAGGTAGTAGCAATTGCAACTTTTATCACTATATTCTACAAAGAAATTATTAAGAACAGTGAAGAGAAGAACCTTTGCTGAATTATCAGTGGATTTTGAATCACAAAGACTGTAGAGATGTGCATTCAACAGCCAGTCATATGAATCCACATGAATCTTGCCTGGCAGCTGCCTTTATGGAAATGGATTCTGACAGACTGAATATGCTATGAGACTAGCAGCTTTTACCCTGAGACAGTCATAAGAAACATAGAAATGGATGCTTCTGCCATAGCATGGAAAATCTTCATTAATTTCTTGCTGCTGAATGCTGCAGAACTGAAATATTTTTGAAAAACCTATTTCTGCAGTTGAGATGGAACAGTACTTCATTACATTTAACATCTTCATCACCAACGTGGGCAGTGGGACAGAACTGACTCTTAGCAAATTTGGGGATGACATCAAACCATGGGGAATAGTCAAACACCCATGGAGGAGGGCTTCCATTCAGAGGGATTTCAGCAAAGCAGAGGCAAAGACTGACAGGACTGTCACGAAGTTCAGCAATGACAGATGTCAATACTGCAACTGGGCCAGGGCAACGGCACACAAGTACAGTCTGGGGACTGACTTGCTAGATAAAAACTTTGCCAAAAGGAACTAGCTGTCCTGGTGATCATGTGAATGACCAGTGTGTCTATGCACTGACGGAGGCTAATGACACACTGCACCACATCAGCAAAAGCATGGCCAATACAACCAGAGATGTCACATTTCCCCCCTGTTTGGCAATTGAGAAACTACATCTGGAAGTTTAGCTTCAGGTCTGGGTCCAGGCACAAGAGGAATATCAGACTGGAGAGAGCCTGGCAAAGAACCTCTAAGAAGCAGAATATGATCAGTAACACTGGATTAAATGTCTAATATTTATTCACCATGAGAAAGTGAAGGCTAAAAGAAATCTAACCCCACTTTTTTCTCTCTCTTCTGAAAAATATATTGCAAGGAAGACTGTTACCAGAGGTGCACAGTGAAAGGACAAGAGTCAACAGGTCACAGGCTGTTGCAAGGGAAATTTGAGACAAACTTAAGGAAAAGATCCTTCACAGTGTGAACAGCCAAGTGTTGGAATGAGTGCCCATAACCTGCATCATTTGAGGTATTCAAAACTTGACTGGATAAGACCCTGGCTAACTTTCTCTAATTTTGATGCTATACCTGCTTTGAACAGGCAAGTGGGTGAGCTGACCACCCTTCCAATGCCACTATTTTTGATCCTATATTCAATGGATTTGAAAACTTGAGAGCTAACGAGATGTGCTGTGACATCGAGTCAAACTGACATTTTGCTGGCTGTAGCAGCCACACTTCTTTGTTTAACACAGCTGCTGTGGTCAGTGAAATAATGTCAGACCAACAGTACAGGGTCTATAGTCTCTGCTATTGCCTAACAATTCTTCTCAACTAAATTCCTGCACAGCTGATAAATAAAAACTCTTAGCATGGCTGGCATCATATAAGACATCAGTAGCATAAGAACAATGACCCACAGGTGAGAGGAAATAACCAACCTTAGGCTCTGATAAATGCATATCAAAAGACTGCATGTACTTGGAAAAGTTTCTGTATATCAGATACGGCTTTTTTAGATACTCAGTATCTCTTGTCTTCCGTCTAAACATAATCAGAGAGATTTTAAATAATTTTCATGTTAAAATCCTTGTCATCTTTATGAAAAGGAATAGAAGCGGAGAAAAAACAGAAAATGAAGACATAGGGTGAACTTCACCTAATTTTTGTCCTACCAACAAGTACCTGATGAGGCAAAGCAGAAAAAGCACAGGAGAGAATTACAAAGTAACTTTAGGGCTGTTATGAGAATTTTTGATCCCTTCTCAGATTATTACTTTTTATAATTCTCCTGTTCTCTGAAAAGCATAGTACCCCTCTGTAAATCATTCATAAAGAAGTTTTCTATTAATCAGAAACAAAGCCTTAACTATCCCCTTGAGTGATATAAAGAACTCCTAAACAGAGTTACTCCAACAGAGGAAGGCCTTGTTTGACAAGAGACAGAAAATGATGATATAATTCAAAAGACTGATGAAAACCATGTGAAAAATACATTTTTCAGAAGATAATTCTTCTGTGAATAAGCAACTGACTATGATTCAGGATTTGTTTTGTTATTGTTTTGTTTTTGTACTATGCCTAGCATACAGCTGATTATTCTATGACCTTGGGCAATTCATATACAGCTGAGTTTGGCCTTAATCTTTCTGTGCCTCATTTTACTCATTACTATTAATATTATAATAATAACTGTCTCGTGAGAGCACTGGATAACTTCATCAGCTATTATTTTTGCTAATAATAATAGAAGCCCTATAGTTGCTTCATTTTATAAGAAACGGTTTCCTGAAAACAGCAGATGTGAGATTAACACTAAATTAAGTCCCCTGGTGAGGTGGTTTGAGGATTATTTTTTAGCAATACTTAAGTCAACATGACCTGCTTCTCTGCTGAGAGAGTTCAATGACGTGAACCTACCAGCACAATTACACAAGTGAGCTTGTTTAAAGGCACACAATACAAAAGAAAACTTCCTTTCCATATTAAATGCTTCTCTGAGGTTAGTTAAGGGGAGGGCTGGGCTTCAGACATGCAACAACCACCACATAATTACAGCAGCCGTTCCTAATTTATAGCTCATATCACCCACGGCTTTTAGCAAGTAAAACTGCTAAACAAATCATCAATTTTGTTTAGGGAAAAGTTCTTTGGCTCTTCATTCTCTTCATTTCTGGAAACAAATATGAATTTCAGCCTAACAGTGCGTTTCCAACTACTTTGTTAGCTCTGTAAACAGGCAGTATTTTGCAAAGCACAAGGAAAGTGAAAAAAAAAATTGCAAATTTGCTCATGTCACCAACCTTCAAATCCTCTTATATTCAAATGCAACTTTGTAAAGTTGAAATAAATGATATCTGACTTTTAAGAAACAACTCTTTAAAAAGAGCCCAGAAATGTAGATAGGTGGCTTACACGCTAAATTCTCAGGAGGGTTTGCATCTTTGGATACCTTACCATGAAAACATCTTTGCCCTTTTGCATTCAAACAAGCTAACCAGACAGTGGTGACTTAAATAGAAATGTTCACAGTGCAGCCCAGTTGCATGCAAGCATCTAACTGAGGTGAACAGAACAGGGAAAACAGTGTTCACAGGTTTCAGGTATGCAGCTTCAGGATGGATTCATAGGATGGAGCAGGCTCCATGCAGATAAAAATTGTAACATCTCACTTATGAGACACATTTTCAAAGCTTTTCATACAAATTTTGGCTGAGCTTATAGTTTATATTACCAGGAAGGCAGACTTCAATCTGAGTCTTAGGTAGCATGATGGACAAATAGTTAAAAGAACATGGTAACAGTATACAAAATATTCCAGAAATTTTAAGGAGAAAAGAATGAGAGTAATTTCTCAGTAAGGATGCCCATCATGTGCTAAGGTACTTGGGGTTTAGTCCATAGGAGGGATTTGGAGTACCTTTTTGCATTCAAGATCATCCAGCCCTATAGCTACACATAAGAGAAATTTCAAAATTGTGTCAGAAAAAGGAAGAATTTAATTTTTCCCATCATATTCTGAATGAAAACCCTCGTGACTACTACCATTTCAAAAACATTCAAAACTCCAGGGCAAGTTTAGTTTCCAAATGGCAAAACAGCATTTAAATTACATCACCAGCTACCAAAATATTTGACACACTCTTATGTAAGGATTTCCCAGCTCTGCTCTCACACCTACCTACGCCACTTACCTACACACCCCACAAACCTTTATGTTGTCTGCAGTGTTTGTGACATGAGGAACAGCTCTGTCCCACCCCCATCACTTTGTAGGAGCAGCTGCACAAACCATTCGTTGCCATAGTAAAGACTTTCCCTATTCCGTGGTTTCATTCAAACACACAGCAAAGATCCAGGAACATCAACCACCTACGGAGTTCCTTGGAGAATCTGGACCTTACATCTCATCTTTACACCTCTCTCTGACTGCAAGGTGCCATATAGGCGCACAATGAAACCCTGCAGTTCACAGAGGAAGAGGGGTAAAAAGGGTCTTGACTCCATAAGGAAAGGATAAATGGGAGACTAGCGGCTGTGGAAGTTTCAATTTCTTAGTGGGATGACGTATTTTCTTTCAGAAAATGAATGACATCTTTCACTTTCATAGTTTTTGAATGCTGCTGCAGTATTTGGATATAACTAATAGTCCCCAAAATATGCCAATGAAATAAGTCTACATTCAAGACAATATTTTCTTTAAAATCAGAAAATAAAAGAGGTCCAGTTGAAAGAATTGTTAACTATCACCCAGTTTGAATGTTCACAAATTTCCTACTTTCTTATGAAGCAGAGAATGTTGAATATAGACTTGCAGTGTAAGTTTAGGGATTACTTCATCTGAGCACACACAGATATGTGAGCCTAGAAGGCTAACAGAGAGTCTGGAAAAATTCTAAAAAAATTCTCATAGAAATCAGAGTAAAGAAAAATGTCACTATATACTTAATGAACCAAGAATGCTATGGAAAATTACTGCTACTTGTAGGAATTGGGTTTACAAAACTAAAACCCAAAAGTACACAGATTCTGACTGACGAGGAAAAAAACCAAAAAAATTCAAAATTCTTGGTGTTGTTAATCTTGGCAAAATTTATAGACAGTCACAGACAGACTGACCACTGGAGTGTTCCGCTGTGTCAGGGGAGGGTTAGACTGGACACTGGGGAGCATGTCTTTTCTGGGAGGATGGCCAAACATTGGAACAGGCTTCCTAGAGAGGAAGTCAATGCCTCAAGATGGTCAATCTTTAACAGGCATTTGGACAATGCCCTCAAAATTGTGCTTTCACTTTTGGTCAGCCCTGAAGTGATCAGGCAGTTGGGCTATGTGACCATTGTAGATCCTTTCCAATAGAAATATCCTACCCTATCCTATCCTATCCTATCCTATCCTATCCTATCCTACCCTACCCTACCCTACCCTATTACAGAAATAAGTTTTGCAACACCCATGAAAATCAAGTAAGCAGCTCACCAGCTCTGTATTGCAATAAAGCTGCCAGGTTTTTACAGGGTTGTAAAATTTCTAGGCACACATTATACAGGAACACCATACATAGTTTCAGACGGGAAGTACAGAACAATATTCAGCTAAGTATGCATGAATAACTGACCTGAGGCTATGCTTTAACTTGCATAAAATACATGAGTTCATGAATCATCACATGTATTCAGAATCTCAGTACTTGAGTTTACACATAATTTGGAAAGAGAAGAAAACATTCTAAGAGACCAATGTGTCATGACATGGGATAATCTTTGGATGAACTATAGAATTTTCTTCTCCTGTTTCTCCTTAAGGAATTGAATCAACTTAAACACAATTAGGCAGAATTACAACATAAAAGATCTTTGTTATACTAAGTAAATTACAGTGGTGAAATTAAGCCCAAAAGATATATAAAATGAATTTAGCTAAATATTTCATATATTCATTGGGTCGGCAGTATCCACTAGTATCTCTCTGAAATTCCTCTGCTTCACAACTTGAAATAGTTAGTGATAGGCACACCATTGCAAAAAGATATCAATAAAAACTGTAAACTAGTCAAAGCTCTGAAGATACAATGGCAAAGGTAGAATACTTCAAATTGAAACCATCATGTTAAAATTAAAATTTAGAATATTTGATGTGTTTGTTGATACCTGATCCTAGAATGTTTGATGAGTATGCATTTAGCTTGTGACCAGGTTTGAAACACGTAAAGATAGTACAGACTCAAAGAGCAAAGAAAAATTAAAAGTTCACTAATTAACTCATGCTGTTATTTCCTCCAGCCTCACAGCTGTTTTTCCTGTTTCTAAGACAATTTACATTAATACTTTTAACTCTATTTACATTTTTATTTATACTGTGTCTGACAATACTGTAATTTATATTTATCATACCAGTCTTATAAAATACCTTTCTCACCCTGTTCCTTATTAAAAAAATAAAATTACTCTCAGTCTTATTTCTTAACCACCTTCCTCTTCAGCATCTCCTTAAACCCAGTTTCATTGCCTGATATTTGTCTTCTTTGGTACATTCATTATTTCCCTGCTAATAATGTCTTTTAAAGAAATAATACATAAACTCATTGATATTATCTTTTCTTTAAGTAACAGAAATCTATCATGATGACTCCTTCACTTATATTAAGCTGAATTTTAAAGACAAGACTTGTAAATAACGAGAATAGAAATATACAGATGCAGTGTTTCATAAAGGTGTTTATCTTCTGGGAAATGTTAAAAAGATCACAATCTAAAATGGCTTTTAGCTCTGCTGTCTAAAGTAAAACAAATGTTATAGGAAACTTCCAAAGATAATAAGTTATGAAACTTGGGCCATTATCATTTATTCCTGCATTTACACTTCAGTCTTACTGATGTTTGATCAAGTTCAGCTGGCTAACATCGACTTCAGTACTATCTTATTTGGGCATATTGTTTTACATATTGTAGATTTTTATTCTTTTGAGATTACATAATAAGTTTTTACTGGCAGCTCACGAAAGAAGTAATTTATAGAGCTACAAAGGTATAAGTATTTCCTCAGAATTCCTCCCTCATATGTGTAGTCATAACATAGGAAATCTACAGCTCTTAACCTCCCATTTTCTACTCTTCAACAACAGTGAGGGCAGAAGCTACATCAGAAGTGTTTTCAGTGGAAGTTAAATGGCAGAAGATCAAAGCTGGCATTAGAAAGGAAAATCAGAGATTAAAATTCCAGTGCCATATTGTCATCCTGGTGTAGGGGTTAGGCAGACAAGTGCTGCTGAGAACAACTGTTCATATGCTCGTGTGCAAAATCTGAACACCAATTCTTTAAATAAAGATCACCAAACCCAACAGCATCTCCTGATGGCAAAGAGGAGGCTACTCAGCCTTGTTTTAGACGAAGCATTTATGGAGGATGAATTATCCTTTTTCTTTCTCTCCTCAGGATAGGACAGCTGAGAAGATCTAATGGTTTGCTGCTGCCTCTGTAAGCCAATTCAGTTCAGTAAACCTGAAGAAGCCTGCTCTCCTTTTAGGTAGGTGGTTTTGGTTTTTATTTTTTTGCCAAACTAGCAAACTGAATTGGCTCGGTCAGATAATCACCTAAGCTAAAAGTAGGAAGTGGAAGGAGCTTAGAGTCCTTTCTGGGGACATGGGAGGGGTGACAGAGCTGGCTGTCTCGCACCCAGACATGCATCTTCCATGTTCAACGTCACACTACAGCCAGTGGGGCGGGATACAGGTCATTCCTGAAGCTAACACTTTTTTTGGTTTTTTTTGCGCAGTAATTTCAAGACCAACAATCCAAACAGACTTCAAAATGCTACAGAGAAATAAACAAAACAAATAAACAAAGGGTCAGAGGGCACAGAGGGGGAGGGACAGAGGAAAAAACCAAGAGGTTTGTTCAGGTGATAAAAGGAAAGTTACTGACATTCTCATGTGGATAACACAACAGCACAAAAATAAAAGCATGTAAACAGAAAGACTGTCATTGTTCGTTTTAATTTGTTATCTTGGAACTAAAACCAGTAAAAAACACTGCAATATTGCCCTCTCTCCCACAAAACAACTACAAAACAGAATTATTGTCTGTATTACAGTGATCCATTGAAAAAGCAAAGACTGAAAAAAATGAATATACAGGTAACAATTTCCCTGAAAAGAATTTCAAGTTAAGTACTAGCATTGGCCCAAATTTTTTACTGTCCCACACAAAGCAAGCATAAAACACTATCACTCTGCCAATGCAACATTTCAAATTCAATCAAGAAAACCACCTGAGCTAAATTAGATCAATGTCCACTTTGCTGAATTTTTTGAATAAAATTCAGTCTGCTTTGATCTCAGTAAAACCAGTAACCACCTCAAATCCACACCTAAGCCAGTGACCACTGATCTCATATTTCAGGTTGTTCTTTCACTGTTATAATTCAAAAGGAAAATGGGCAGAAGGTAAGAGAGTGCACATGACTGCCTGCTTAAACTGACTTGGCTTCTCCTGCTAGAGGTGGCAAAGAGGCAGATTTGGTACTGTACAAGCTGCCACAGAACATTTTTGCTTCCAGCCCATGCACTTTCAAAGGTAATGGGAAGAATTAGTTACCTTCTCATGTCTCTCTCTTATTAACGGTTATCCAGCATGTTGCTTGGCCTGAGCAAAAGATTTTTTAGCATAAAAATAAATTTATTGTTTAGCATTCTGAAACAGAATTTTTGGATGGAGAGACTTCCATAAATAGAGTAAATGTGGCCTGTGGCTCAGGCACAGGCAATACTTAAATACCTGTAATTGCCTAAAGGCCATACCTTTATTCTTCCACCATAATTTGTTTCTAGGGGTTTTTTTTTTTTGTGTGTTCTGTACTTTGTTTTTTTTTTTTTTGTATTCTCATGGTGACGTACTTTGTATATTTACTTTGAAAGGTAATCTTAATCTATATAGTTTATCAAGGTTGCTCTGGTTAAAAAAAATCACTTTAATTTATTAATTCTATTAATTCTATATTATACTACTTTTTTACACTAGATACTATAATCTGGTAAAAATCAAATGAAACTTCAGTGTATCCACTAGTTAAAACACATTAACATTTAGGACAGAGTACAAATCTTCACAGGAGTACTTTTTGATAAATGACTTCTAGTGATTGGAAGGAAGAAGTAATGATTACTGTTGCATATCTTTTCTTTTTCTTTTTTTTTTTTTTACAATAATGGATATAGCATTCACCTTTTTTTACTTTTAAAAAATTCTCTAATTTTCATATATACATATATATATAAAGATTTAATTCAACACTGTTAAACTTGAGCTGTTCATTACAGAAAGGGCCAGGAAAGAGCAAAATCCCCCAAGTATAGATCTACAGATAAAAAGACCAAATGTCAAGCTTTGGGAAGACCCACTAAATCTCCGATTTAAAATATACTTTTGCTTGTATTTCAATTTCAGATCTTATGGAAAAAATACACATTGGTATTTGGTGAAATTGTTGGAATTAGGTACAGTAACACCTGAAAATGGAATGTAACACGTACTTAATCTATTTGATAGTTTAGATTTTGTTTGTTTGTTTGTCTGTTTTGTTTGTTTTGTTTCTAATATGAATAAAACTCAAATGTCGCAGATGATCCCTTAAATGGTTGGTTCAGCACCCCACCAGTCAGAAGCAGCAGAGCTTCCAAATCCAAGCTAACAGTAGTTTATTAGCTGAAGCACAAAATCAACAGGTTTTTCAGCCCCTTTTACCGCAGCCTGTGTGAGCCTGTCCTGATCTCCCAGTGCAGATCCCAGCACAGCCTCGTCCAGGAGAGAGGTACATCCTACACTGCGTGGCTGATGAGTCATTTCTATTTCTCAGCCTGCTCTCGCTCAGAGTTTGATATTACCTACCATATGGCCACAGCCTTCATAAATATGGTTTCAAGGAACTCATCTGATGGCAGAATGGAAATGGCTTCGCAAAGCAGCAAAGCTGCTAATTGATGGGTGGAAGAGCTGAAAGTGATGGTTCTGTAAAAGGAAAATCTTGTATGATCCTGGTCTAAGCATTTATTACGGCAGCATGAAAATGTTCTAATTTGTGTTACTGGTGTAGACACTTCAAAAGCAAACACATTATAAAATAATGATGTGTTTTCCCTGCTTTTTTCCCCTTATTCAATAATTTTCTGCCCGGTAGATTCCAGCGGGTTTTTGCCAGCAGATCTAATACTTCACATAGTCTTCCATTTATTCTACCTTGTGTTGGACTTTCCAGCAGTTGCTCCTTGTTAATCTTGATTGTAAACTCTCCTCTTCCTGCATTTCCTGTCCAAAGTTTGTGCACCTCAACTATTATGCACAGGCTCCTACTTTGTCTAATTTTATGGGAAAATCTATCTTCTTTTTTCATAAAGCACCCAAAAATGGGCCTTTTTTATGGCTTCCCAATTCAGGTTCTCATAATAGACATGTAAAGTCTGAGAGGAACATTCCACACAGCAGACTTTTGACAAGGAAATCTAAGACTTTTTCTAGTTTATTTTTCAGTGAATAAGGAAAATTGTGTCTCTGCCCATGGTGGGGAAGTTGGGACTAGATGATCTTTAAGGTCCACTTCCATCCCTTAACATCCTCTGATTGGTTCTCTGACTTATCTGAGGAGTAATTAAGAAAAGTTGAACACTGGGAGTCTTAGGTTGGTCCTTGCAAGAGCTTTTGTCTCAGCAGAGTGAGAAAGATATTTTGACACTGGTGGAGTGTGGGGGGATAGATCCATATAAGTCATGTTTGCATGACTGGAGTCATGCACAGTGTGGATGAGGAAAAGAAGGAAATGCCACAATTAACCTGAAATCTCTGTCTACAGAAGAAGATATGCAGAGAATCATGGTCATCTCAGAAGAACAGCATGCAGACTAGGCTCCCTGGCCTGAAAGTCAGCTTTCTAGAACAATCATTAAAGACCATCTCTACTTCTAAGCATACAGGGAAAGCTTTTTTCTTGCTGTCTTAAAAGAACTCCTATTTTTTCTATAGTAGTCACTTAAACACAACTTGTGCAAACTGGAAATTCTGAACACAAAATAATAAAATAGCTCTATTTGAACTCAATTGCATTGCTAGTTACAATGTAGGAGAAGTAATTTCTTTCAGGGGTTAAGAAAAACCAGAACATGTCTGCTGTCACCTAGAAGTGTTTATACTGGGGTTTTTTCCCACCTGTGAGGCCATGAGGAGCAATTTAAACTCATTTATCAGTAGTCAGCACAACAGCTAGAGGTTTAATCTTTGAGTAACAGAGCCACAATTTCAGAGAAGGTGACCATGGATCTCTTGTCTAATGGTATCCCCTGTTCCAAAAAATCACCTAGAAAAGATCATTGTACAGAACACACCAAAGATCCCTGACTATGAAATTTCATAAATCTGAAAGTCTGTTTTGTCTTAGCCACACAGCTGATACTACAGTTACGGTTGAATCCACCAACTTTGGTTTAGTACCAATTTTTATAAGTTTAAAGACTTTTGGTAAAAGGACCTTACCCTTGCCTTCTGCTCCATTTCCATCATTAATCTTTCATGTTGCTCAGCTATTGCCAGTGTTGCAGAATGGACTTTCTGATATATCATTTCTCCTTCTCGTGTTTGAAAGGTGAACAGCCCTTCTCCTGTGTCACACATCCTGCAGGGAGATTTAAGCAGAACAGAAAGAAAAAAAATGAGTATTGTGTAATTTTTATGTAGCTATTATAAGAAGTGCATACCTTACAGTAGCAAATGCCAACTTTAGAGATGTAGTTAAACTCTGAAATTCTAAGCACCAAACATCTGCAGTTATTTTTATCATTGGAGAGAGACATATTCCAAGATACGGGCAGAACTTCATTGACATATTTTTTAAATTCAGTTTTAATCATAATCTGGATAGTGAAAAAGAAACCTTAGCATGGAATAAAAACTTGAGGTAATAGAGTCAGTTATTTTTGTCATTTTTTTCCAAATGTCTGCACCAGTAAGTGGGAGCTAAATTTAATTATTTTAACCAGCTGATGCCAGAAATATATAGTACATTGTGACTTTGAAAAGCTGACATTTTAAGAGAACACTGACCAACTAAAAATGCCATTATGGTTAACCACTACATAGATGATGTATTGAAAGACTGAACTAAAAGGGTTAAATTATTACTACCTCTGTCAGAATATTTATGTGAGGCAGCATGAAGTTAAGCAATCTAAAGCTATCCTGGTAATTACAAAAGCCATTCAGTCCATCTGAGAATAGGAACAGTTGTAAAAAAAGATTAAATAATGAAAAAAAGCCCTCCAGAAATAAAATTTACTTTCTTCTTTTGAGAGAGCAACTGCTGTTATCCTTATCTGTGGCATCAGTATGGCATTATTCTGAGAAAGAAGAGTGGTACATAGTAAATACAATGACAAAAAGGTCTGGGAAATACAGGAAATAGGAGTAGGAAATAATGTTAGATTGCTGTGTGACCATTACTTGGAGGACGTACATGCTGTTAACCAGTGGTGCAATTCAATGTATTTATATTAGTAGTTCCATTATATTATCAGTACCTGATTTACATATTTTTTATAAGCTTCTTGCAGTTTCAGAAATGGAATTTCAAAAATCCTTTTTATTTAGTTTGATACCTCCTGTAAAGATTTTCAGTTATGTGTGACAGAAAAATGTTGACTTGAGTCACTGATGCATAACATGCATCAACAATAGAGAGATTTTGATTTGCCTTAAAACACCAGATTCCTTTATTGTTTTGGATGTTTACATTATTTTTAAGAAAATCAGATTTTGTTAATAACCCAGCATGTTCAGCATGGTCCCAGAAAACATAAAACATACAGAATTAAAAAACTTTTAGAAAAATATATCCCAAATAGTTCAACATTCAAACAGGTTTTTAAATATTATCTTTAGAATTTGCATCCCAGATTCTGTATGATTATTCATGCATTAAATTTTACAAAAAAACTTCCCATCAAATGAACATACAAATCTATATTATTTTAATTAAATAATAATTTAAATATATGTCTTACTATATTACATACGCGCACACACACACAAAATTATACTGCAGTTTTTTTAAAAGACAATACTTTTTTTCATGAGGCTTATCTTTTTGTCAAATTAGGATACGGCTTCCTAAACAATTTCATTTAAAAAGTTATCTGAAAAGGACTTTTGCTTTATAAGGGACTGCTGAGAGTTCAGCAGTTGCTTCTGATTTCAAAGTTGACCAGTGAAAATAAAACCTTATTAGCATTTACAAAATCTTTTCCCATTCACTGGAGGAGACATGCTACTGTGAGCCTTGTGCAAAGAATTTATGCATGTCTATGTTTTGGAAGAACAGAAAGTATCAGAGGCAGAAACAGTAAACAGAGGCACTTCTTGAAAATACCTGGTGAAAATACTTTGTAATGATCAACTGAGGTATTGAAAAGAAATTAATAGTCTTAAGAATATATGATTAACAACATTATCTATAATTCTGCAATAATACCAGTTTTCTTCATTGAAAAAAATAAAATAAAATCCATTTTATAGATAGGTATTATTTAATCAGTGTTAATGTGATGTGCTAATTAAGAGATTTAAAAAAGAGCTTTTTGTATTAAATTCCAGTGGAGATCAAGATCCCTGCTGTAAACATTTAAGATATATTATATCCTTAGACACAGTCCTCCAAAGAGCTTCTGGTGGAAATAAAATGTCCCCAGAGTTTTGTGACATTATGGCAACAGCCTTTCAGATCCCTCAGGGCATCATATAGCCAGTACTCTGCTTTTGTGTAAAGAGATCTTAATAAAATTCAAACAGCGTGAAATGGAAAGTCTGGAAAAAAGGATGGGGTTTCAGACACTGAAGGAAAATATTATCTTTTTGTTGGTTTCAGAGGATGAAAAATCCTACAGAGAAAAAATAACCAAGGAAACGGGCAATGAGGCATGATTAACATTCATGGACTTAGCTGCCTGTTTTCACCATGCAAAACCCAACCAGCCAGGGTAGGGTCTGTCCCTGGCTGGAGGCACTGGTGCAGGCTGTGGTGCTGCCCTGGCCCCTGTCCCACTGCACAGGACACTGCCCTGCTTCCCAGCCTCAGCTGTGGGGGACATGTCACACCAGCGTCGGAAAGCCATTGCCACCAGCCTCTCCGTGGGGGCTTGCCTGGTCAGTGATGGATGGCATGCACACAGCTGCTCAAAATTGGAGGTGAAGGAGAATCGTGGGCATCATTTCTTAAAGTGCTGAATTCCCCTAGCTCGACTTGAAGTTTAATAGGACTTGGTGCCCAAAAGAATAAAGCAGATTTTACTTGGCACATCTGAACCCGGTGAAAGCAGCAAAAATTGTTAGCATAAAACTTTCTTTCTTCCATTTAAACTTATGAATAATCTGTCTCTCAAGGAGATGAATCCCTTTGCCATAGTAAGGTTTTCCTGTTCAGAAAGAGCGTTTTCCTGTTCATCTCCTCAGAGCATTATTCCTTTACTAAGGTGAAAATCTGAGTTTACACCTTCTAGTCTAGTCTAGTCTAGTCTAGTCCTGTCTGTTTTCTGTTCTATTCTATTCTAGTTATAAACCAAGATCAGTAGCCTCATTAAGGTTAGGTTCAGTCTTTCTAGAACAGGGAAACATAGACTAAAATAGAAACACTCCTAAGAATGATGAAGATGGGGACAGGGAAAGGCAAAGTGTGCTCTCCAAAGCTTAAGGGTTTTGCCATAAAAGCAAAACCTTTACATGTAATCTGGCCAACAGGAACAGACAAGCCCAGGAGCTGAAACAAGACTTGTCTTGTTCTATTTATAGTCCAAACAAAGCCAATAGAACAAAAAGCTAGTATCTCTATGGCCCTTCTAGGTGTCAGATAACTGTCCCTATAAAGCTCTAATTTCAGGTTTAGCCTTGCTAATGTGTTGTTAATTTCTCTATGTTCAAAGCATACATGGTTGATCAGTTGCCAATTTAATAACATTTTCATAATTTTTACATGCCCTAAAATCACTTTTGAGAAAAGCCAGGACAAAGGTCTGGGCCTCTTTTTTCCTGGTACTGTCACAGTTAAGCAATGCAGTCCTACCAACTCAGTATGACCTTCACTGTCAGAGAAATGTCACTGATTTTTTGTACTTTAATTTTTCTGTGAGATACTTGCAGTTTGTGGGTGCTTGAAAAATGCTGATCTATTTCTGTGTTTTTCAACTTTTAAAACAGGGATGTCATTAACCTATGCTTTAAAATATTTAAGGATTCAATGCATTAAAATGTATGAGGTGCTTTTACTGAAATAGGGAAGTGCATTTTTTCATACATTATTACAGAATGATATAACTGGACAGACGGTGACACCACTAGATAAACAGTGCTGCAAATAGTTGCAATTTTTAAAAATTCTTTAAATACTGCAACAGCTTTTCACAACTACCACCATTAGCAGATCTGGCTTAAGAACCAGGAGTAAGAATAGAGAGCAATGGGAACTTAGCTTTTGGCCTAGGACAAACTGGATTTAGGGCCCAACAGTGAAAGTTCTTGATTTCATTGAAGGTAGAGTTTCTGTTCAAGTCACAGAGATTTTCCCACCACTATTGCTGGACATTTTTCAACATTTCCCAAATTCAATGGTTTCCCACTGCCTTTGCTCACTATATAATTTCTGCCCTCTAGATAAGAATCAATACTGTATATTAACCATGTAGAATTCCCTTCAAAAAGGAAACTTTGTTGACTTGACCACCATTTATAAAAAGTACTTTTTCCCAGATAGACGTAATGGATGAAATATTTAAAAAGTTTAACAGTGCAATATTCAGCAACTGCATGAGAAGACAAGAATTTGACATACCAGCTTAACTATTTCCGTTAGGGGTAAAATGTATTTTCACAAAAATGAAGGTTGAATGAAAACTGAAATACCCAGAAAAAATTATTCCCTTGTTTTAAAATAAAGGATAACTTACAATTGTAAGTAGAAAAACTTTAGCTTCTCATATGTCTACATTTAATTTATAATTAATTTGAATGATTTCTTTTTATCAACAAATAATTTAGGATTAAAGAAATAATGACTGATTTATATACTCAAAAGTGTATCAGGTTACATACAAATAACTAAAAAGAGGTAAACATCCTCAAATAAAAACTGAGAAACCATCATAAAAATGTTTACTATCAATAACTAATTGCTACTCATAACTATAGATATTAATAACTAATAGGTAATAAATAACGATCTTACTTTAGCATTTCTAGTTCTTGAAATAGAAATAGACTTTAAATTCTTAAATGAGAACAGATCATGAGTACATAATGTCCAGTACCAAACTGAATGTAATTGCTGTTGCATACTCCACAGCTAGAGTTTGAAAAATGGTTTCATTAAAAGAGTGAAGCTGTTTATTCAGAGACTTCAAGGCCCAAAAAGTAAGTTCATAAAATCACAGAATCACAGAATTGTTAGAGTTGGAAGGGACCTCTGGAAATCATCTAGTTCAATTCACCCTTCCAAGGCAGGGTCACATAGAGCAGGTAACAGAGGAACTTGTCCTGGTGAGTTTTAAATGTCTCCGGAGAGGGAGACTCCATGACCTCCCTGGACAGCTTATTCCAGTTCTCTGCTACCCTCAATGTAAAGAAGCTCTTCTTAACACTGAGGTGAAACTTCTTGTGTTTCAGTTTATGGCCATTTGTTCCTTGTCCTGTCACTGGGCACCACTGAAAAGCACCACTGGCACCATCCTCTTGGCACTTGCCTTAGAGAGGTTTATATGTATTGATGAGAATGCCTCTCATTCTTCTCTTCTCCAGAGCAAACATGTGCAGCTCCCACAGTCTCTCCTGATAAGAGAAATGCTCCAGACCCCTCATTATCCCTGTGGCCTCTGCTGGACCCTCTCCAGTAGCCCCTTGTCCTTCTTGTACTGAGGAGCCCAGAACTGGACACAGCACTCCAGATGGGGCCTGGCTAGGGCTGAGTAGAGTGGGAGGATCACCTCCCTCCTCCTGCTGGCCACTCTTCCCAATGCACCCCAGGATCCCATTGGCCCTCCTGACCACAGGGGCACTGCTGGCTCGTGGCCAGCTTGTCACCCACCAGGACTCTCAGGTCCTTCTCTGCAGAGCTGCTCTCCAGCAGGTCAGCCCCCAGCCTGTGCTGGGACTTGGGGTCATTCCTCCCCAGGCACAGGACCCTGCACTTGCCCTTGTTGAACCTCATTTAGTTTCTCTCCACCCAGCTCTCCAGCCTATGAAGGCCCCACTGAATGAGCCTCCATCTCTATCAGCTGCTCCCCAGTTTTGTATCATCATCAAACTTGCTGAGGGTACATTCTATCCCTTCATCCAGGTCATTGATAAACAAGCTGATTTAGGCCAGACCCAGTACGGATCCCTGGGGAATGCCACTGACTACAGGTCTCCAACTAGGTTCTACTGCTCTGATCATGACCTCTGAGCTCTGCCTTGATCCACCTCACAAGTGCTTAGCTAGCTAATGCTCATTTACTATATGCCAAAGAAGGTAGTCAGATGGCACATATGGGACCAGGCATGTTACTTCTAAGACAAGTAATAAGTAAAAGTCAGCCTTTCCTTAAAGCCTTGAAGTTGTAGCTGTCAGTCATGAAATAAAACTAATTGGTATGCACTATCTAAGTCTGAACTGAGACCTTTATTCCTTGTGTTGCTACAGCTTTGATTTTTTAAAAAGTGGTGGAAACTAGCAATTTTGCCTCCAATTTAATTAGATTATCAGTGGAGACACACAAACACTATCTCTCTTGTGGATATCTAACTTTTGTTCTTTCCTTGTTTGTCGTTATCTTAACTTAAGCTAAGCCATTTTGACAGAAATCCTGTTTCTTCTTTGTATGCAAGGACGATACACACAGCATACACTAAAGACAGGCCAGCTAAGCCGCAGACCTCGCTATAAAATGAATGCAAAGCTTCCCTGAGGGTCCAAATTCTTTGCTCATTCCAGCCTTCAACACATGCTAGCTTGCTTCCTGCCAAAGTTGGTCTTTTCTGAGAAAACAACAAAAAAAAATTAAGAAAAACAAATAAACTCTTTGTAGCAGGAGCATATTTAGATAAAAATCTCCCTTTATGCCTAAGAATACTTATAAAGAAAACTGAAAAATAAACTACACATATTTTTATGAAATTGTAAGTCAACTTCTATGTTGAAAGGATAGAAAAACAAAGGCAGAAAAAAAGAAATCCTTATAAAAATTTCTAACTTACTATCCGACAGGCAAAAAAGGGATACTTTGCTGGGGAAATCCACAAGGAAAAAAGATAACTTCATAAACAGAATATGTATGGAACCTAGGAAAGTTCTAGGGTGAAGTAGAGAGAAGAAAATTAATAGAAAATGTGCACAAAGTGTAAACGATTCAGGTATGCAACTTTGTCAGCAGACATGGTCAGAAAGACACAAAGTTGGGACAAGGTTGGTGAAAGCAGGGAAAAAGTCCTGTGAAAAATTTGTGTTTGGGAAATGAAGGTCACCAAGGTGAAGCACAGCAATGATACAAAGTGCAACATCCAGAAGGAGTAAACAGAGAATCTGAGTGTGGTCTGTTACACATTCCTATGGGAATAATGAGTTAAACTGCTGTGCCTTGCTGTCAGCATTTTAAAGTTTTATCTGGAGTGTCAAAAGGTTATCCTGGAAATTTTATGATCTGAGAAGCAAATAGAAAATGTTCTGATATATGAAGCGTCTGCCTGCCCCCCTTAATCATGGTTATTTGCCAGCAAGAATATACAACACGAAAAAGCAATTATGCATGCTATCTACTAATTGCCAGCCATGGAATTTCCTCCATGACACTTATTGTCATGTTTTTTGCACTTAAGCTGAGGTGGGAAACTTTACACTGCTCTTGAATATGCTTATGAGATACAGATAGTGGAATATCCTCAAATTTGGCCTGAGTTAATACCAGGGAAGTTTGAATATTATCACACCTCTGATATGGCTCAGTAACTTGATCATGGAGCTTAGCCCTGAAGATTTGTTCAAGGTCAGGTCCGCTTCTTGAGTCACCCTCAGTGTTTTCAACTAAATGCATTCAGGGATCTCCACGCTATCAGTGTAGCTTTCCTACTAAGGTCATTTATAGAAACATTTTGCAATTCTGAGAAGGAAAACATTCACAGATGGAGTGGAAATGACTGATGATGGTTTGCTGCCAGGTAGGTGGAACTCCCCCACTCAGAGGAATCCAGCAGTCCTTCTCTAATATTACCTAGAGGATCTTCATGCATTCTGAGTTGCAAATCTTTTAAAGATCTTATATGCGGTCATGGTAATAAAATCTCACGTGCTAGTCTGATGAATACACTGCTAATCAATCTATGCAGAGATGTGATACCCTAAAAATTTTCCCTGTTATAAGGAGACTTATAGGGGGACTCACTTTGTGAGTGAATAGTATTTTTTCATTATAAGATTATTTATTTTTCTGCCTAAACCAGAAATGATTTAAGTCATATAATATGCCAGAAAAAAAAAATTTCCCATGAAAACATGTTTTTCTTTGTTTTGTCTAATAGGACACATTTCTCTACAGTACTGGTGGTAATTATGCCTCTTGGGATACTTTTTTTTCATTGACTGTGCTGCCTCTACAGCCACTGTCTCTGTGATGCCCGATGTGATAGCACATTTAGACCACTGGGGCATACGAGGGATACCAACCCATTTCTGCACGCCTAACGTTTCCACTTTTTGCTTAATGGAAGTGCAGAAAGTGGGCTGTGACTTTGTCTGGACTACTTTGTCCATGGACAACAAATGATTGTCCACTAGCACTATAATCCTCTATTTCATTTCCACAGGGTTTGCCTCTGTCTATCATAGGACACAGTGGAAAAATATATACTTTAGTTTTTTTCCTGAGGTTCAGTTTTGATAAGAAGGAGAATTCTACCTGGACCTCATTTCAGACCACTTTTATTTGGTTGCTACCAAGCCATCCGTACTCTTATAATTAAAATGTTCTTGTTTATATTAATTACTTTGATGTATCAGAATAAAATTAGATAGTGCTGAAGAGTTAAAGATAGTAAATAATTCTCAGTGCTGGTTACATTATAAAAAGCAGCAAACTGGACTCTAAGTTATGTATTAAAGGTGGAATGTGGAGATTGACATGCAATTATGAAATAGGTCCATATGTAATAGCACACATGCTGTGCAGAGGCTCTGTTTTCTATTTCCTAGATCCTAGAAACTAAGTTATGGTGTGAAGCCAGGTGTCCACCAAAGCTGCTCTATCACTCAGCTGGACAGGAGAGAGATAATATAAGGAAAGTTGTCTGAGTTGAGATAAGGACAGGAGGAGATCAGTCACCAGTTACTGTCACAGGCAAAGCAGACTCACCTTGGGGAGAATATTTGAATTTATTGTCAATCAAATCAGAACAGGCTAATGAGAAGTAAACCCAAATCTTAAGAATATCATCCATGATGCACTCCTTCTTCTTTTCTGGGCTTAATTTTATTCCTGATTCTCTACCTTCTTCCCTCCAGTGGTACAAGGGGATGGGGAAAGGGGGCCACTGTCCATTCATTGTTTCTGCCACTCCCCTCCTCCTCCTTTTCAGTGGGAGGACTCCTCAAACTCTTTCCCTGTTCCAGCATGGGATCTCTCCCACAGGAGACAGCCCTCCCTGAACTTATGCTACCTAAGTCTGTCCCACAGACTGCAGTCCTTCACAAACTGCTCTGGCACAGATACCTTCCATAGGGTTGTCCTTCAGGAGCAGACTGCTTCAATGTGGGTCCCCAATGGGGTCACAGGTCCTTCCAGCCAACCTGCTCCAGCATGGGCTCCTCTCTCCAAGAGGTCACAGGTTCCTGTCATAAGCCTACTCCAGCCCAGGCTTCCCACAGGCTCACAGCCTCCTTTGGCATCTACCTGCTCCACTGTGGGATCCTCCATGGGCTGCAGGTGGATCCCTGCTCCACCATGAACTTTGATGGATTGCAGGAGCACAGCTGCCTCACCATATTCTGCACCACTGCAGGCGAATCTCAGCTCCAGTGCCTGGAGCACCCCCTGCCCCTCCTTCTCCACTGCCCTTGGTGTCTGCAGGGCTGTATCTCACATATTCTGACTCCTCTTTCTGGCTGCAGTTGCCGTCCTTCAGGGATTTTTTCTCTGCTTCATAAATACATGATCCCAGATGGCTACCACTGACACTGATGGGCTTGGCCTTGACCAGCAGCAGGTCCATCTTGGAACTGGCTGGCACTGGCTCTGTCACACACAGGAGAAGCTTCTGGCAGCCACCTCTGTAGTCCCCTTGCTACCAAAGCCTTGTCACACAAACCCAATACACCCAATACCCAACACTTGTTCCTAACTACTAGAAGCAATACTCTGGAGTCTAAGAAGCAGAATCCAAATACTTTACCATAACTACATTTTTTGTCTCTTCCTGCTTTATAGACTACTTTCATAAAACATGACCTAGACATTTTGATGGGGGCAACTGAACTATGCTGTTTGTGCTTCATCACCTCAAGTAAGAAATATTCTAAGTCGCACATGCAAATTACCTTCTTGAGTTAGTGTTCAGTTCATATTATTTAAGAAACCAGTGCAGGCAACTAATGCATATGTATATACAAAACAACCCACTTTATGGAGACTGGACACTGTAACATTTTCTTTAAAGAAAAAGTCACATTTATTAAAAACAAAGAGAGGATAATAAAGCCAATTGTTGACATGTTCTTAAATACACAACACATTTGTGTTTTTGACAGTTAATGTAATAGAACAGACCTGAAAATGCTGTTAGATAATTAGTTCTGTTAATTTGAAGAGCTCAGGTTTTGTTGATAATGATGAAATACTATTTAACAATAATAATTAATACTATTTAACTACTGGATAAGCATCTATTCTTACCAGCTTTGTGAAAGATAAACCAAGAACTCATATATTACTACTATCATTTTAGTACAGAAGGAGCTAAATTTGCTCATAAGCTAAATCTGTCTGACTAAACCTTTTCACTCATCATGGTTTGGCTATTATTTTTGATCTCACTTTTGAACGAGAAAGATACAAGTTCCAAGTTCTGGAATCTGGGATCATATGCAAATACAGATATGTCTACAGGACTTCTGCAATCCTATTAAGAGCTATTATTCCCCAACAAAGACAAATACCCCATAACAATCGTATTCAGTTTCTTTCGGTGTCTTTAGGAGCAGTACACAGGGGAAACAGCATTTAATCTACATGAATACTGTTGACTTTGACAAATATAAAAATAAGGCCATTACTTAAATGATAGTGTAATAGTACAGGAGCCCCGTGGCAGCACATCACTACTTGCTATAAGAAAAGCAATAAAACTTAGTGACCCAAGATCTTTCTCCCTTTTTATTTTTTTCTTTTGGAGCCCTCTGGTACTGTTATCTTCAGGACTATTCCTTGCCCAGGGTGCTGGGGATGGAAATTCTGTCAGATGATACTCCCTAGAGTCTGCATTAATTCTGAACACAATGAGATATAATTCCGAAGTTAACTCAATTCTCTCTCAGGAAGGAACTGTTGTTTTAAGAAGAAGACATTTGCCAGTTAAGAGACATTAGAACAGTAACAGCCAAGGATCAAATTTGCATAGGTATATCTGTTAATTTTATTTCATCTTTGAAAAACTTGACATGCTTAGAAGCTGTGACCCTGCACATAATATTTGGAATACCTGATCATGCTCAACTTAAAGTTAAAAAAGGTAGTCACCTCCAACTTTTCCCATTCTGTGATCCTGGGATTCCAGTTCTGTAATAATGCCCAGTTTTGCATCTGCACATACCTATAAGTAGGACACCAAGAATTTAACATTTAAAATCATCTACAAGTGCATTTGTTCTACAATGTCTCACTGACCTTTTATCTGTAGATTGAATGCTACTGGAAACAAACTGTGCCTTCTGTGATGAGGGCAGATGATGTGTTTGTGCCATTTTATTTTGACAGCTAGCATGCAAAGTAGGTATTTCCTGATCAAAGTATATCCACATAAGGAATGAAAGAAAAATTTCTGGAGGGCTGAACAGGAATGAACTAATGCAATTAATATTTTTGACTGATGAATAACAGCAGAAAAATAGAAGCAAAAATTATGAAGGAACTAATACAGAGTCACGTTTAGAGCCATAGAAAAAGGGAAAAAAGGTGAAGTAGTCACAGGCATAATTTTAACATGTATCCAAAACATAAATTTTCCCAGTTTATGAAGAACAAATGCTGCATTTGCTCATTTCAAAAGTGGGACATAAAAAGTGTGAAGAAATGATGAAAGGAGCACCCTGAGCATTCTATGTTTAGTTTTTTGAGTACTTCAAAATAGCATTTCAAGTGTTCCTCCTACCACTTCCCCATTTAAATGCACCATCAAGAGTGATTTCGGCCATTAAAGCATTTATGGTCAGCCATCTCTCTGGAGCTTTCAGCACACTGTGATTTTATTGTGGTGGGGATTTGAGCACTGCTGTCTTCCCTCAATGTTAGTCCACGTTCAAGGTATGAGAGATGCTGCTTTGACCATTGTGGCCATAGAGGAATTTTCAGAAAGTCATATGCAAATATTACGGGCACACACAGCCATCCACTCACCATGCTATGTACATACACTAATGAGCAATTAACATATGCTAATGACATCCTAGGACTCATCAACATTAATCTCAGAGGTGATAGGTTGTCAGCTCCAGTTTGGAAGCATCCTGCCACAGCAGCGACCCCAGGGATAGGCAATAGCACCAGGGATGAGACAAGACAGGGATTTGTTTAAAAAACCCAAAGCTGTATCTGTCAGCCACTGAATTAGAACTGAAGATTTTGGCTGAAGGCCCTGGTTCTGGCCTGAACTTTAGCTAGACATGTATGCTGACACCTGTGGTCAAAGAATGCCTTCAGTGGTAAACTGAGTGTGCAATACCATCAAAAAGTAATCACAGAAAACGTACAACCCCCACCACAAGCATTAAAAATTCACTGAACTTGCACTGACTTTCTATGTGTGGTATTTAATTTAGTGAGGAAACATGACTTCACTCCCACTTGCTTTAACTTTTCCTCTTTGACACAAGCCAGGCAGAAGTGAAGTCAACAGATTTTCCCTGTTCTCTCAATTGCAAACAGTAGCAATTCTGTTATGGGTCAAACAACTCCCACAGCATTCACCTGGCGTCTCTGACTCCACACTTTGATTGTGTGTAAGATATTCTTGTGCTGGTCGTTTCCAGTGGAAAAACTCTGTAAGGTTTTCTCATTAGCTTGATAGCTAAAATCAGTTTTAGTTTGTGTTCAGGTAAGTGGCAGCATGATAACATTTTGAGAATCCTCAAAATATTTCATAGCCTCAAAATAGTTACGTAAAATTTCATTACATAAAAACAGACACTCCTTACAATTACACATGTAAGTGGGAAGGAAAAGGTATAAGTAGATAAAAGAAATGTAGAAACAAAGAAACGGAAGAAGAGAGTCCTGCAAAAGAAAATCATCACAAATAATCATATAGCTTAGGTCATACTGAAAAAGGACAGGAAAAGAGCATAAAAGTATGAAAAAAAAGCAGAAAGCATTATTTATAGTTTATAATTACATACCTGGGATCCCTACATATTTTCCTATAGCACCACATATAATATCTCCTGTCCATAATATCTCATGGGATGCAATGGCCATTTTCTGGTGTTTTGATAAATGTGCATTTCCACCTCCAATTAATATCAATCAGTTATGCTGATTATATTCTTTTTGTTGAGTATCTACTATGAGTCCTGTGTGAAACTACTGATGCTGCACTGGCTAAAGACACATTTTATGCTATCTTTAGTGAGGATTTTGCTTAAACTGAAGAGGTTTAAGCAAGAATGGCGAGAACTGTGGTCATTGTGTTCACATGCCACCATTTAATATTCCCTCAGACCAGTTCTCTGCAGTGCACTGAGATACTATTAATTGACAAGAAATGTACCTTAACAAGTCTGACATAAAAGGGAAAAACAAAGACTGAAAACAAATTTGGAATAGTATAATCTAAAAGTATGAAATCCATCTTGTCTAATGCATAAAATTTTTAAGCACAGCATGCCTGCTCTCTGCCCAGGGAACTTGGGGCATTGTTTGAAAGCAAAATGAAAAAAGCAATCATCCTTTGCTGTGAAAAAAAAAAATACTAACAAGCTTCTTTTACACTGGAGTTTACTTGTCTAGTTCAATATTCCAGAGTTTAGGCTTCTACTGCTTCACACTGACTTAGCGATACTTTTATAAGAAATTTATAAGATGGAATTGCTCAGAACAATGGAATGTGCCAATCCCTTCTGTCCATGATTCTGTATGCCAGGTTTAAAAACCTCATGAACTACGGATGCAATACCTACTGCTCCACCAAAAATTTATATACAGCTACCCAAACAGAAAGCAGTACTGGGGGCAAAAGAGAAGGGGTATAAATCCCTTATGTGCAGGATGATACATAATGTATATTCATGGTTCTTATGTAGCAAAAGGTGATCTTGTCTTTCCAGGACACTTACACATAATAGCTGGGGCACGTTTGTGGCTATTTCACATATGCCATTCAAACCACTTTGAATATCCTTGGTAAGAATGGAAAAGTCTTTTACGATATTTCCCCATTTTGTCAATCTGGGCATTTATATTACAGGTATTCTTTATATCATAGAGAGAATCTTAGTCTCCAGATGAATACTAATATACATTTTCATTTCTGTATATTGCTATTTCTGCTTTTATTTCACTAATGGTCCCTTTTACCAGCTTTTCACACTACTTCCATGTGCACAGAACACTTTTTCTTGGCTGTCCTCCATTTCATCTATTCTTCTAAAGCTGAGAGCTAATCATACTTTTTTTTTTTTTTTCCTTCCTCTCTGAGAAATTGGTCTCATGGGCCTTTAAAGAAGCATTCGGTAAAAAAGGCAAAGTACCTGTAAAATGAAATATTTGAAGTTCGTTTGTCAACATCTGCTAATGACAAACACTTATCCTGGACAACATCTTCTTGCTACTTTTGCTCATATCTTCCCCACTTTCTGATTAGATATTGCTTCTTAAATGATACACATTTCCAAACCCAGCTACCTTCTGGTTTTTTTTTCTTAGGAAGTTTCTCCCTATCACATTTTGTCTTACCAGCCCATTTGTATTTAATTACCACAGTCCTATTTCCTGTTCCTGCTACATTAAGGAGCAATGAGCCATTGGGCTCAGCTGGGTCACACCCAAAAATGTGGGAAGAACTGTTCCATGTGCTTAGCTCACTCTGCTGTCTCACTCCCACAAACTTTCCCTCCTATTTTCACCAATCTCTTCAGTTTCTCTGAGTCCCAGCAAGCCGGTCCACTTGCTGTTTTGTGTTGCAAACCAGCTTTAGCACACTCCTGCCCGGGTCCTCTTCAGAGGCTGGTTTGCATTGCTGCTGTTGCTCTTTGTTCTCTGGTGGCAGTGGCAGCACTCTTAGATGAGCAGAGATACACATGATCCAGCCTTTCTATCACTAAATGAAAGGTTGGCACCCTCATCTGAAAGAACTTCAGTGTTTTACACTGAATCATCTCCAAAACTATGTAATTTTCTGCCCTTAATACCATTCCTGACCATAAATGATACTTATGGTAAGACAGTTTCAAATGTTTTTGAGTTTTTAAGTATTGCATACTAATAAATGCAGTAAGTGATGATAATTTCTATTTACCTTTATAATCAACCTGATGAAATTTCAGCCATTTCAGGTAAATAAAATCCCTCCTGTCATTCATTGCAAAATGTTGTTTTCATAAAGTGTATCAGGAACCATTTAAAGTATCATTGTAAAGAGGGGATATTTTTCAAGTTGGACAGAGAATTATTAAAAAAATAGTAAAAAATGTGAAAATATGCTTAGATATACTGGTTCAAGCAAGCCATGCGAATACAATGTTATATTTGACTTTTTGGCCACTGACAGGATAATCAAGTAGATGAAAGATTTCAGTGAATTATAGCACTGACTGAGTTTTCTTCCAAAAAGTCAGAAAGATCAAATGATGTTTGGAGCAGCCAAGATTGAGAGATTCCATTAGATGCTACTTCTCCCTCCCCTCTTTCTAATAAGATGGAAGCTTTTTAGAAAATATGTGACAAATGACCACTCACAGCAGAAATAAATCACACACCACAGAGTACAGCATTATTAATAGTGCAATAATAGTAATAACTTACTGTGATAGCAAAGAAGTACCATTAGGAGGGACACAGTAGCTAATAGCATTTCCTGTACAGGAGCTAAGGGGCAAACCTTCCTTTGGTACCTTATAAATAAGTGGAAGATTAAAGGAGCCAGTGGGACCAAATAGCCTGATTTTTCCAGAATGCCACTGAGTAGGCACTGCCTGTAAAGTGCTCTCCATCTCCCCTACGTGACAATATTTTAATAGTTCTTTAGTTAATTTAAATTAGAGTGAGAGGACACTTAGTTTCAATAAAAGACTTGAGGGGGGTATAAAGTATGGTAATGCTAGGAGGGTTGTGACATGGTTTTCAATTATTAGCCTTGTTTTCTCCTTAGCAAAGTGCTGTGTGAAAAAATCCCTTGAAATTTAGCACATGGATTTGTATTCAGGCACTACTTAAAAAATTAAAACAATTAATCAGGAATGGTCAATTGGATAGTTCTTCCAGGTCTTCATATTTAGTTATATACATATTTTGGGAAGAAAACATTTATATTATTTTACACGTTATTAAAATATTTCTCTGTGTGTGTGTGTATTTGTCTTAGTACTAAAAGTTCACAAAAAGTACCTTGGATTTCACTGATAGTGCAGCTGTTGGGAAGTGGTGAAGAACACATATTATCAGAGTTATTTACCATGTTTTAAAGGTTTTAATGGAAACATCCTAGTTATTCACCAGTTCAAGAAAATTGTCTGCTTTGCAAACTAATGTTGTCTTCATTGGTGATTTTTTTCCAATATTATGGTCTTGGTTTTGATTATCAATAGCTTTTTACAGAAGAGCAGATTTTTTCTAATCAATGACATAATGAATTAAATTAATAATTAATTAATCAATAGATGGAAATATTATTTTCATGATTATTGATTGGTTTTAGAAAGCAAAAATTGTAAAAAAACTACACCAATTAAAAAAAAAAGTTACTAACCTCCGCAGTTACTCACACATTCCAACACAGTCTTGGGTGCCATGAGATCACATATACCATACGTATGTTGGGAAATGTGTGTATATATAACTTACATACATATAAAGTTCTTGTTGTTAAGGACATTCAACTTTCTAATGAAAAGTTAGCATACAGCTGCTGGAAAAAAGAATCACCATGGAAATTTCTGTGCTAGAATTTCTGCTCTCACACAATTACTATGTCCGGAACACAGAAGTATTTCTGGAACTGCTATCCATCTGTGACTTACAGTAACGGCCAAAAACAGTCTACTGACCTCTTTTGGAAGCAAAGAAGTTACTGGGTACCCACATTTTCCAGAAATGCATCTTAATAAAGCAAAACAAAAAGATGCCTATAGGTATTTTATAGAATAATAGAATATGCTGAGTTGGGAGGGATCCATCAGGATCATAGAGTCCAACCCCTGGCCCCGCACACCTGCACACACCCTGTGCCTGAGAGCACTGTCCAAACTCTTCCTGAGCTCTGTCAGGCTTGGTGCTGTGGCCACTTCCCTGGGAAGCCTGTTCCAGCATCCTCAAGGTGGAAATCCTTTTCCTGATATCTAACCTAATCCTCCTCTTTCTCAGTTTCATCCCATTTCTTTGAGTCCTGTCACTGGTCCTGAGAGTGAAGAGATCAGCACCTGTCCCTTCATTTCCCATTGTGAGGATGTTGAAGATTGCAAGGAGGTCTCCCCTCAGTTTCCTCAAGGCCGAACAGACCAAGTGGCCTCAGCTGCTACTTACAAGTGAGTTTATTATTTCTGAGAACAATGAATCAACACTGCCTGAAAGAACAGGGGGAATTAGGCAGATATTAGGCAAAACCTTCCAAAACCAGCCTGCTAAAGCAGCTTTCTCAGTTGAAGAGTAGTGAACAACAGTCAAGCTGTACTCAACACGATTTCACTGCAATGAAAGCTCAAGGCTGAGAGAAGAATAAAACTTCCATTGCAATTGCTTTTGCATCTGACATACAAGAGACAACTGTTCAACACTAAAATGACCTCTAGATTAAACCTATGTGCCAGCAGAGGAACCAGAGTTCCTGACAGCCAATGAAGGCCACAAACGTATAAAACCGTGCCCCTTTATGCTTCTGCAATGCTCCGTGTGTGCAGTGCAAGCAGGGGTTTGCACAGGTTCCTACATATTCATGAACAAGGCTCTTTTGTTGTGCAAATTCCAGCCTTTGCATTTTGATTACTTCCTTCTATGTTTGTACAGTACACAGCCCTAGCATAAAGGATATTTCAGACCTCCTCCTCAACTGATGATCCTACATTCATAAGCTTTGGAGAAAAGATGGATTTATTTGTGCTTAACATTCTTGCTGGCTACATAGCTCTTCATGCAAAACGTGGCCCTCTGGATTGCCCTTTGTCAAAGAAGCCTTTAACACTCTTCCACTGTCTATATAGATAATTAGGTGTCAAGTTTCAGCATTTTTAATTAGCTCATGCAAATAGCCTTGCTGGGGGAGAGATGCAACAGTATTTCAGTGCTAAAATAGACACTTTTATTGTAACTGGTATCTATATATTAAAAGAAGAACATTGCAAAATGTATTAGTATTTTGTATTTAAAAGCTTTTGAGTTTTGACATAATTTTTTTTTTAAACTAAATTGTTTTGGGTTTCAAATCTGAGTTATTTTAGTCCTCCTGTATTTTCTGGTAGGAAGTTAAAGGTTATTATGCCTCTTGGAGATAAAAGGGCCTGCTGCTGGGACATTTCAAGTTATCCAGACCTGCCATATGAGATTAATTATTGCTGTTGCTGACTGTGTAATTCAAAGGTTAAAATGCAGAGTTGAAACAATAAGTGAATCCTAATGTGATTAAGCATGTATGAATTATTTTGTCTGCTTCTTCTGCACTCATACATTACACAGCAATAACCTTGTTAGCCATATTCAGCTTCAGGAATATTAATCTAACAATACATGCCTACAGGAGAGTATGGTATGAAAAAGAGACAATTAGAATATGGTAAGTAAATAAATCTTTTGGGCTCACACATAGATGTAGAACCTCCTAAAAGCTAAATGGTGTTTGGTCTCAAAATATTTTCAAACAAGCCCTAATTTGACTATGAGGTGACTGTGTTATGAAGGGAGAAAGCAAATTAGGCACTTCAACTGAAAGGTAGAATTCACATTATGCCAGGATCATAGGAGGAACTTAACATGCAGTCTGCTAATATACTAGTCAAGCACAACACCGTTCTTATCAATTCCATTAAAAAACTTTGCAACATTTCAAATAAACAAATGATATTGGGCAGCTGGTGATCAGTTGACAACTCACGCTGATCCCTCTGTGATCTGTAAATACAACCCACTTCTACAGACACCTCAGAGATGATGGCTTTCCTTCTGAGCTCCATATCTGCTGCGCTCACTGCACAAACTTTGGGTGATTGTTTTTCTAACCGCATGTCTTTCATTCAGTACAAATTCATAAGAAAATTGCTTGGGCAATGCTGAATTAATGAGCTAATGATGTGCTCATTGCTATCAATTTAGCATTTATAAATTTATTCATTATTATGCTACACAATGTCATCTATGAAGCTTGATGCTCTGTCCTAAGAGTCGCTGACTTTTCAATCTATTTCTGTTAAAATTAAAAAAGGTAATTCTCTCAATATATGGTTCTTTTTAGGATGTCATTGTTTTTCTCATAAAAATTAGCTTTCACAGTGGAGTGAAATGGCTCAGGCATTCTTTGTCAGTTGGAGAAAACCTTTTGTAGGTTTGTATCTCATGAACAAATTTTCAAAACAGGGTTAAAAAAAGCAGAATGCTTCAGAAGGTACAATGCAACCCTTTCTTCTCTCTGCTTCCCACAGTCAATTATATGATGAAGAATTTCATTGTTATGTGAGTTTTGGTGGAACTTGCTCTGACTTATCAATGCTAGAGCAGTCTGAGAGGAGCCTTGGCAGAGAGAAAACGCAATGAGCACTTTATAAATCACTTACAATGAGCTGTATTAGCTTCTGGTAGTAAAACAGTTCTTAGATTAGGTACCATGATCAAAACCAGAGTAAGAGTCCTGTAGATGAGTTAAACACTCAACTCCTTTTTAAGTAGGGTTTAAGTGAATCAAATGACTAACATAGAACTTATTCCAGGTCAAGAATTTGGCAAGTGGCAAACTGAGAGCTAGAATGGAAAAAAGTAGGAATGGAACTACAATTACAACATATTACAGTATAACCTTGGCACTGCTAAGTAACAGGAACTAATGAAACCTTTTCAGTGCTAAAAAATGCCACTTTCCCTAAAATTAGAGCTGCGTCATTACTGAGAAAAAATCCAGGGTAGGACACATAAAAGAGATTAATATCTCTTTTTCAAGAAAGCTTTTTATTTTCAGATTTTAGAGATATATGCCGCTTGTGGAAAGGATATGAGAAAGAAGTGAAGGGACCATGAGGAAACATAAAACCACAGAAAATTTATATCATGGGTAACTTGGTTTTTTGAAAATATCACAAAGGTGTAAAAGAAGAAAAAGATCTTAGCAAACTTAACTATTTAAAGTGTGGGATACTGAGAGCTCTGAGATAACATTTATAAAAAATGATAAATTATTTACTGAAGCTGCACAAGTGCTCATACTGCTGCTCAACCCAAAGTGAGTTCACAAAGACTATCACAAGCTTACGATTTATAATGATATTTAGAATGATTTAAAATATATGATTTGTAATTTTATCATAAATCCATGATAAATAAACTTAATCCACTATTTAGATAATCCACCAGCAATCAGGAGTTGCAGGCTTCTCTTCAGGGAGGTATAGATGTGTGCAACAGCATATGAAGTCCCATGGCAGCTGTCTCACAAGGCACATGCATAAGGGGCCTCTCCCACGTAAGCAAAAAAGAGCATGTTTCCTGTGACTGAACTTTAAGGGTTAATTGACTAGTACATTTCATATTAACACCAAAAATCACCACAGAGGACTGACAGACAAATGAAACATTTCAGTCAGATGTAGTGCCTGAAGCAAACAGTGAACTTTCTGCTTCAGATAACCCTAGCATCTGTGTATCTACCACAGAGAAAATGAATATATCAGTCTTGGGAAAAAAAAATCTGAGAAATTCTCATGTCACCACTGTGTAATGCTTGAGCTTAATATTTTCTTAACCAAAGAAACAGATTCCAGACCTTAGAAGTGATAGAGAAGACCATATTTCATTAAATTTTCCCTGATGAACAAAAAAGCCCAAATCAAAGGCAAATAAAGAAGGAATAGTTTAGTGTGGTTCAGTGAGTCTCTTTGAATGCGGAGTATGAATTACTTGGAAATACTTGAAATTGTTTAAATTTCAACATCTTGTCTACAAAGTAAAAGAAAATGTATTTCAGAAAAAGGAGTATGTAATAGATTTGTGACTCCTTCTGCTCTCAAAAATCCAAGAAGAACCTTCTGCCTCAAACTCTCTACTCTGCTGGAATCTCAGAAAATTTGACAAATTTTGGCTGGAGCTTCCAAAGCCCATCCTCTCATTATATTTTCTCACCACGTTTAACTTGACTTCAGCTTTTTTTTTTTTTTTTAATACTTCTGGCCAGTTAATATACTTGACCAGACAGCTTCCATACATAGAAAATAGTGTAAAAGACAAAATTACAGTAAAGTGAAAGAAAAAAACATTTCAAAATGGACAAGGAGTCCATATGTGCTTAATTTTCTGTGTCTCAGTTCTGAATTCTTAGGAGTGTCCTCTTATGCTCCTAAGAAGATGTCTCAGCCAGCTTGTTGTGCTGAAAGGAAAGCTTGGACAATAGCCTTTTGTAGTTACCAGAGAGCTGAATTTAAACATTGTTTATGGCCTTTACTATGGTAAGGGGTTTTTTTTTATGGTGATTGTTTGGTTTACAACATCAACAAAATGAATCCTGTAACTTGGACAATCGACTGAAAAGGATGTCTCCACACACGATCAGGACTATGAAATGTTTCACCTGTAGCTGTTTTACTACTTTTCTGGCATGTTTCTTAAATTGCATGTATTTAATGTAATCCCCTGCAAATTAGGAGCAACTTAATCTGGACAGTGAGGGTGGGCAGCTCTGTAAGGACACACTTCCTGTTTCAGAGGCTTAAAATCAGAGACAGTCAAAGACTAATTTAGCCCATGTACATGGAGCAGCACTTCCAAAAGTTTGAAGAGAACTAAGTGCATCCATGCAGGTCAACTCCACAGTGTCTCCTACGTTTCCAATATCCAAAATAATGAGAACGAGGCGTCTGAACACATTATATACATCCATAAACTAAGGAAATCCTGTGAATCATTGATGATTAAACAAAATTCCTGTTGTGGTTTAATCCCAGCTGGCAATGAAGTATCACACAGACATTTTCTCACTCTCCCACTTGGATAGGAGGAGAGAATCAGAAGGGTCAAAGTGAGGAAAGACAGTGGAATAGGTAAAGTAAAAGTCTTGTGCACATGCAAACTGTCACAAGGAATTAATTCACCACTTCCTATGGGCAGGCAGGTGTTCAACCATTCCCAGGAAAACTGCTCTCAACCACACATAACAATGACTTGGGAAGACAAACACCATCACTCCAAATGTCCCCCATATTCCTTCTCCTTCCCCCTGCTTTCTATGCTCAGCACGATGCCATATGGTCTAGGATTGTCCCTTGGGTCAGTGGGGTCAGCTGTCCTGGCTGTGTCCCCTCCCAGCTCCTTGTGCACCCCCAGCCTGTTTGCTGGTGGGGTGGGGTGAGGAGCAGAAAAGTCCTTAACTCTGTGTAAGCTCTGCTCAGCAATAACTGAAACATCCCTGGGTTATTAACCTGCACAAATCCCAAACTCAGCCCCATACCAGCTGCTGTGAAGAAAATTAACACTTCCAAAACCAGCACAACTCCTGGGTCCAGTCCAAGACTGGTTAGCTGGAAAGCCTAGATGTTAAAAACGTAAATGCTATGCTCTTACCTCACATGCTCTGATCCATTCACTGTGTTAGATAAACAGCATTAATCCACACAAAGCTATTGTAGTGCCTAATGGAGTTGTGAATGACTGTTTTCTGATAGGTGAAGAGATTGCATGGGATTAGGCCTAATCGGGTACTTCAGGTAATGAGAATCCCTCCATCCAGCACTGAACAAAGCCACACAAAAGGGTTCTTTCCCCATATCTCAGCAGGGTTTGGATAGACAAAAAGACAGATTAAGGGAATGTCTGAGCAAGGAATACTTACTTTCATTGGTTCAATAAATAATAAAAAAATAAGGACAATTCTAACTTCATAGATAGTGCAAAGACACATATTTACAAACTCCAATTCAATGCAAAACTAAACAGAAAAGTCTGGCAGATTAGAAGAATCTGAGTTCATTCCTCCCATATTTTAGACATTCTTCAAATTCTGTAGTAGTCATTGCATTTCATTAGAGAAGTGAGCAGTTCAGTTTTATACATCCAAGTTCTTATTCCGTTTAAATGAAAAGCAACATATTTATTTAAAGATAAATTTGCCAAAAAGCTTAATTTTGATAAATTTATTCAACATAGTATCTCTTTGTGAATATGTCCATTTTTGTTATTGAAGGGATTTATTTTCTCAAACAAAGTAATACCAAAACTCTGGATGTAAAATAAATATATAAAACTGAGTTTCTAAGGTTCATGCAAACCTCATACACATATACTGGATATCTGCTAAAACACACTAAAGCATTATAACCTATTTAAAAGTATTTCCTTTAAAGCAATTGCCTACATTTAATATTTAAGCCTTAGGGAAAAATTAAAGCAACAACACTTTTACTGCATAACATTCTCATAAAACATGGATGAGCGCTTCACTTCTGATAAAACAACATACATCAGGAATTTATTGTATTTAGGTACTAGCAGATCAGGGGAAAAAGAAAATCATGTTCAGAAAGATGAGAAAGACTATTTGTTGATTAAAAAATAAAAAAACCCCAAGCAAATCAACAACAGATTTTAAAATGAGTGCTATTATTGCCCTGTATAGCCTTCAGATGTTATTGAAGATACCAACGTTTCTCTAGCCCTATTTTTTTACCTCTATGCATTTTCAAATCAGATAGATAAAGTACTCCCAAGCAAGCAAAAAGGGAGGAATCAGATCAAAGACAATAAAGCATGACAGATAAAGGCAGAGCTATCTCATAATAATGAAACACAGGAAAACAATCCACTTTTCATCAGGTCATATGGCTCATGGACTGTAGGAGCAGATGATACTCAGATACTAGCATGGAATTAAAATACTGTAGGAGGCTTGAAATGGAATTAAAATACTGTAGGAGGCTTGAAATGCTAATTCATGCTAAAATTGTATATTTGAATAAACCCCTCAGCTTAATCATTGAAATCAAGTTGAAACATGGGTCAACTTTTGCTATTTAAAAAAACATTAAATAAAAAACCCCAATGATGTCTTATGTGAACTCATCACAGAAAACTAACAGAGAACCAAAATGATCTAGTGACAGCAGTCTGGGTATACCAATGACTGATAAAATGGAAAATCCCAGCTATAGAAATGGCAGAGAGATTTTGGCCATTATCTCCTTAGACAGTAGGGTCCATGTGATCCATGTTTTTTTTTCTGATCACAAACTGTACTTTTGTGAATACTGGTTAATAGTATTGAATAAGTAAATGTCAAAAAGCATATAAAGATTTTTTTATGAGACAGTGTGTCTAACCCAAGAGCGTAGAGACACCTGTAATTTTACAGATTATTTCAGAAAATTCAGGCTCCACATAAAGAAGTTGAATGAGCCATAAAAAAAACCAAACCAAACCACAAAATAAAATAGTCTAGAACCATAAAATACAAGTTGAAACACCACCAGAGGGAGAGTTAAATGCAGAACTATTTTTGTGCAGAAATGCAGAAAGACAGTGAACCTAATTGCAAGATATGAAATGCATTAAAGAGGGCCAAGACAGAGCTCTATGGAAATTTAAAACTGATCTGAAGGTGGAAATGGCAATGAGGATTAAAACAGCAGGCAGGAAAAAGAGCTAGCCTTTTAATGTGTTCACAATGTTCTCTGTACTCCTCTTTGCAATTATACTCTAGGGTGGCAATCAGTCATCAGGAACATTGGAAAAGAGTAATATCCACTGTAATGGAAGTTATTCCATTCATACTTGTGTGATGAGCCTTTTCCATGATCCAGAATTAATTTCTTCTACATTAAAAGTACTCAAAGCATACTACGCTAGTGTTTAAGCACAGTGAGACTCATAAACCTTAAGAATGACATTTCAGTCACAGTTAAATAAAAAATCAGAGGGAGCTTAAGCTCATTTGTACTATGAGACATATTAACATTTATTTCAAACAGTGGCCTGAATATATTGAAAAGTAATATTCAGCAAAAGGAAGTCTATGGAGAAGCCATGTATTCTGTCTTGCATATCTAACATATCAGACTGCTTATTCGAAAAACCCCAGTGCTTGTTTATTCCTTTTTTTGCATCCCCTTAGCTCTTACCTTCCAGACTCAAATGTAAACCACGTTGAGTCACGTCCATATCTCCTCAAAGAGCTCAGAGGCCACATGACCAGCTTGACCTTGGCATTGTGGATGTCCCAGAGATAGATGTTTTCATGTGTGATCTGCATTGTACATTCCCCATAGATATCTAAATTTGGTGTAGGCATAAGGTATACATTGAATCGTTCTGGAAAAAAACACAAAGCAAGACATCATAGGTTAAAGCAAGATTTTATACTGGGAAAAAAAGAAATTGAAATAAAGTCTTTAGTTCTGATGATCCAGAAATCAAAGCCAAATTTCTGGCTTTAACAGAGGTGAAGATCCACTGATGCTGACGCAGTGTTGCTAGTGCATAAGAGAGGAGTAAGAGGAGAATCATCTTCATTTCATTTTCCTTATAAATGACGCAGCAGTCTGAAACATCTTTCAGAGATGATCTGCATAGTCCTCTTGGACATATGTTCCCAGCACCTTTACTGAAGTCCCTTTTTACCCTCACATTAAGGCCCATGACTCTTTACAAAACAAAATTCACAATGACGAGAACTCTGACAGAGACTCCTCTCTCAAAGAACAGAACTGAAGGTATCCTGGCAAAATATGTATGTGCAACCATTGCCGCTTAGAAAAGCTGTCCTTGAAATTGCAAATCCAAGTTTACTTACTGAAGCTTGTAAATAATTACATTCCTTGCATTCAGTTTCTGTTTATTTGCCAAAGTAATTCGTATTTGCAAAATTAATAACAATTTTAATCATCAGTTGCTTTTTTGAAACATCTGATTCAACATGATATATTATTATGGCCATGACATCAATCACTATCAGCTGCACTTTGCTTGCAAAGTGCACTTATTGCAGTAGGAGGTCAAGGGCATTAATAATTTTCTGAAGTGCCTGAATAGCATGGGATTTAATAAGCAATGCCAAAAAAAAAAATCATTAAAAAAAAAGGAAAAAAAAAGGAAATAAAAATGAAAAAACAAGATGATGTAAACTACCATTAACTCATACAGAAGGAAGTAAACATTATTAGGAAGAGAAATTTAAATAAAAATGTGATTTTCTTTGAAGAATAACTAATGTTTCTATGAGTTGCATTTACAAAGAATAAAAAACTCAGTTAAATTTCTGGTTGTACAGTTAGAAGTGCCAGACTATATTTTAACACTACATGCATTGCAATATTAGGGCTTAATAGCATCATATGGGAGAGTGCAGTACCTTCGCAACTTTCCTCTCACAGTTTTTTTCCATCTTTGAAATGGGTAGAAATGCAAAATGTCAATTCTACTGCCTGAAGGGTTGACAAAAAAGAGTAAGAACAATTCAAAGTATGCACATGAGCGATGCTTATTCAATAACAATATTAGGCAAATGTTATTTAGAGGGACAATTGATAGGAAAATTGCCTCCAATTACTTGATAGAGTAAAAAGGGTTTGGTGCGGAATATTTTAAATCCACCATTGGAACTGAATTTTCTCACAGTCTCATAAAAATTAGGAAGGAATTTAAATTTAAGCGAGAGAAATTTATTGCAACAGTCAAAATTAGCTTTCCCTTCTGTTTGAAATTCAGTATCATAGCCATTATGTCTCTAATTTTTAAACATTTGATATATGTTTAAAAAACATATGTTTTTGACAAAACAATTAAAATATTGCAAGTAAGTGAGTTAATACAAAGTATGTTATAATAGTGCGTGAGTTTGTGTGTGAATAAAGTGGCAAAAGTTTGAGGAATTAGAGAAAGCAAGGAACTGCTGGCTGAGCAATAAAAATTGCTGCATAGCTGTAAGTAAACTTGCCATCCCCAATGTTGTTCTCTTTCAAGTCAATTTAATTTTTTCCTATTAATGGCTCCCCAATTGATTCATTTAGTCACAACCTCTTCTCCCAGGCCCAAGTTCTCATCAGTCACATTAATGGGTTTTAGCCCTAAAAGTTTAATTTTATGACTAGGATCCCATGTGTGAAACTCCAGACATTTTGTGAAAGTCTGGTGACACACAGAACAAATAGATTAGCAGAGGCTGCTGAGATCACTGAGAAGAATTTCCCTAATGCTCAGAGGAGTGCATGGGGCAGGGCTCTAATGTAATGCCTACTAAACTAAATGGAAGGACTCACACTTGGGAGTAACGGGTCAAAGACCACTTTGGGAAAGGAATGGTGGTGAACAAAATAACTTCCACTTTGCACTGGAATTATATACATATATATATATATGTGCATGTATATATATGTATATGTATATATATACAGCCTTTCAGTATCCATATGTCATTGGGATCATCACACAGAAATTCCTCGCAGCTGTGCAGGTGTGCTTTTATCACATATTAGACTCCAGCTCTGCACTGCCGTGCTGTCTGTTATTCCCTCCTCTGCTACTTCCCTCCTCTGTTTGAAAGAAAGATGTAGTAACTGGCCTGTCAGCTCTTTCTCTCTTGCATGACACGAAATAACACAGTGTATCTATGGGGGGATGGGGTTACTGTATGAGAACGAAAATCTTTCTCTTTTCCCATCTTCACCGACAGAATGCCTCAGACAGCAGAGAAAATGAAAAGGTACAATTATTTTTTGAAGTTAACATTAAACTGCTGTGTGGAAGGCACAAAATACTTCAACTTGCTTTAGATGTTACCAGGATAGTCATGAAATGCTCAACTTCTCTGATGTGTTTGAGGATATTATTGCATGAAGGGCATTCAGGACATATGGTATCCTCAAACTGTCAGGAGACATTTGCTGACTTTGCATGGGAGGTCAGTGTCTAAGGTGAGATGTCAGGGATTAAAGGAAGTATGTCTGATTAAAGTGAACATCAGCTGCAGGGCAAAACGTAGCACCCTTGGAACTGAATCAAATTGGCAAGAAAAACAAGCGTACAAACATATGTGCTGGAGAAGATTGAGGATGGATAGATTTGCTTTTGGAACAAAAACTATACTTTTGAATAGTGGGCAGCTGAGGACATGGAAAGGTGTAAATACTAGTAAATGGTTTTATTAATTAACATGCAGGGTCCAATTTTTCCATTTCAGAAAATATTTGAGCAGGTATCTAGCTAATGGTCATACAGTAATTCCATCTTTAGTGGCATGTTTTGTCCTTACACTTATCCAGGCAAAAACAAACATTCATCATAGGCCAGATTTGGGAATCCCAGCTGAATTCTGACACCAAATCTTTTGAATTATATTGAATAGGTTATTTTGCTTCTCTTTGGTTCAGATACCATCTGCATGTGAATAGGATGAGATAATAACAGTTTATTGTCTAGTAAAACTAAGCAAATAGCAGTTAATAAGGGACCAAGAAAGTAGGGAGATGGAAGAAACCAAACAAGTAGATGCAATGTTGTTGGACAACATAAGGCTGGGACTGAACAAGCACAATTCCTCAGCATTCAGGATTCCTATGCTCCTCCCTTCTCTAAACTGGTGAGAGCAAAGTTCAGGGAGTAGGGGAGCCAGGATGAGAAAAAAATGCTGATATATTGCTACACTTATTATTTCACTCAATGTGACTGCTCTTTCCCATCTCCTTGAATAAGGAGAGCAATGCTTCATCCTACACTTAGTGCATGTAAAGGTGTTTAGCATTTGGGCTTTGGCAAGAAGGCGACATTTAATAATGCTTTCCAGGGCATAGGAGCATAAGAGTCTTTATGAAAATGAGCATATTGACTGAGACAGAGACTTGGCAGCAACTCCAAAATGCTCTCAGCCTTCCAGCTGTACTGGGGGAATAAAATGACTGGAAGCCCAGTGATCCTGATTCTGCCATTTTATCACTGGATTCCTTTGGTTAAATCATCCCAGCTGGAATACCAACCAGATGACATTGCAATCTTGCAATCCAGATGCTTGGTTTCATTTCAGCTTTAATGATGGGTATAAAATTACTTATAGAAGGAGACAGTCAGGTTGCTGCCACCAATATAATTAAGTAGATGCTTTGAAAGCAAATATTCAGTTTATATGTGAAAGAAACTCCTCCACCTATGAGACTTCTGCTGACCAACTGTGGCTAATTTTCAGGTGGAAAGAGAGCTTAAAGTCTTGAAGAAGAAGCATTTTGTGTGTATTCATATCTCAGGGCTGTTAGAATGTTTTCCTTCTGCTGTATGCAGTGAGGAACCACAATTTCAGAATATTTTTTTTCTTTTGCTCATAAATATTCTGCTTTGCTTTCATTAAAAATGTAAGCATCTCAATAAAAATATAAAGGTAGGTAAATACTTCAAATTGTTTCAGGGGTAAGTAGTAAGGTAGAGAAGATTCTGATGTCTCACTGGATTAACATTAAAACTGTAAACACCATACTTTTCTGAATAAAGCTGTGTTTCATTTATTAAAAAAAAATAAACAAACCTATTGTATAAAAATTGATTAAGGATAACAGAAGATGAATAAAAAACCATGCAAAGTACTTTATGTATTAAATTACAGAGATTCTACAGACCCTAGAAAATGCCCTAAAACAAGTCAGCTCTGTGAATGTAATTACAAAGTCTGTATGCTTTAGGTCTAGTTTGTAATCTCAATATGTAGCACAAAGAAATGCCTCCTAATCCTCTTCTGAGGATTCAAGGACGTTGTTCACTATGAAAAGCTACATTTTTACTAACAAGAATTAATGAGTTTCTTGCAATTAAAATCCAGGAAGCAGGACTGATGCTCCTGTGGAAGGTTTTTAAATAAAAAAGGAAGGCAAAACCAATGTTATGAAAGAACAAAAACCTTACAAAGGAAGTAATTTTATGAAATACTAATTTAAATATTAGGCAGGGAGGGAAAGCAAAAATTCAATTACCTTTCACACTTTTCCAGACTTTGAAAATAAAAATTAGGTTTATCACGGAGTAAATTTTTTTTTTTAAATAAAGCTTCAAAACACATGATTAAAAAGCCTCATATTGATATCACAGGACTGAGTTAAGAGTAAATAATATATAGCAGCAAAGGATGGATCTGGCCTTTTCTTCAGTTTAAAAATTTGCATTTGCAAAAATTTGCAAAAATTTTGCATTAATAGAAAATGGTTTAGTATAAGTAAAGTTTAACAGAAAAATATTTAGTACGAGTATTCAGCTATTTTAGTGCTATTATTTAGTATTCAAAACTGATAGGAATAGAATCTTCACCAAACAGACGCACCTGCTCCTAAAAAGTGAATTTATTAATAGTATATACATAATGCTTTTTTAATCAATATTATCTTGGATATTCTGATTTCTTTTTCACAGTAAATATAGTCTGTCATTGTATATTATCCATTTGGATGATGTCTTTCAAATTGCTTCCTTTTATAAAGAATGAAAATAGTGACACATTGGACACACAGTCCACTGTGAGAATGGAGAAATTCTATATATGACATCACCTGGGGAGATAAAAATTAAAAAAGAACGCCACAACCCCAAAATTTGTTTTTGTCATTATGTTTTGGGGTGAATTGCAAATGCTTCCAAATGCATTGAGAGCTGGAAAGGAAGCTTCTAGTTCTTCCAAATTAAGTCAACACCCTACTTGCAAAACTTCTTCATCTAGCAGCAGCTTGAGAAACCTAAGGATTATGAAATGTGCACGTAAGAATCACAGCATATTGCTTAGAAGACTTGTCAACAGTGCAATCAGATCCAACTTAGTCCAGATTTTCTTTCATGGAGTTTTAACTGTGTATTATTATTTGCCTTATCACTGCATATAAAGCTTCACTGCCATTATACTAAATAAATTACCTAAATAGGATTCTGAAGTGAGGCCTCTACTACTTTTGCTTTCTTACTGTATTTTAATTATTTGGAAAATAATCTAAAAGGAAATTCATAAATGCTAGAGACCATGCTCAGTGTGAAACAAAATTTAAACAGAAACAAGGTTGGTGCTATAGGGCTGAGGTACACCAACAAATGACTTAGGCTTTCAGGAGCGAGAAGGGAAAATGGTTGGAGAGAAACAAAAGCTTAATTTCACATCTCAGTTTAATTGGAATGTGTGCATCATTCCAAGCTAAGCAGCCATTAGTTGTAAGCCTTAAATTTAAAAAGAAAACCACCTGACAGTCATTTCCTGCAGCAGAGTTTACATAGCAAGACTTGTGGTAATACTTCTGGAAAGCAATAATGGAGCTGAAATCCAGTGAGAAGCTTCCTGCTACTGATGTGTTTTGCACAAGAGTTGCTGAGATGTCTTCCCTATCCTTCCTACGAGACACAGCAGCAGAGCTCTCTGCCATAAGCAGAGCAGCTCTGCAGTTTTGCTGTCACCACGGCAGAACTGCTTGGTGCTGGAGGCTCAAACAACAGCGCAACTACGCTGAAACAGATCTCACTGGCACTTACTGACCAACCCAGAACTATGAAAGAATGCCTCTTTCATGTACCTTAAAGTTCTATTGTCACCTGACAGAACTGCCTTGTGATTGTATGGCCTTTGCACACCAAACAGCAGTTTTGCCAGCCTTTGGAGCAAATTTTTTTTTTTGCAAACCACGTTGTTACATTCCTGCCACAGATAATTCGGTGTCTTCCCTTCTAAAATCTAAAGCTCATCTCAGAAGAACCACAAGAGCGAGACTGGGGGGGGATAAACAGGCTCAGAAATAATAAAAAGAGGTATTAAACAAATGACAGAAACCATGCACATTTTCTTTACCAAGTATTTTCTGAAGTGTAATTTTTTGTGTATAAAAATACATGTAGCATGTAGCAGTTTTAGTGACCTCAGGGCATATACAACAACAGTTATGAAAATTTTTTCAAATGTTGCAAACTGAGGGTAGTGGCTTTGGTGGTCACATACAGGAAAAAAACCCCTACAAATCTACACATCAGAAAGTTGGGGTTTTTTTCAAATTATTTATCTCAGTTTATTTTATTTCAATTTATTTATCTGATAAATAAATCAGATTTGGTGAATCAGGTTTGGTGAATACCCTTACATCATTAAAATGTCCTTTAAGGACAAGAATGGGCAAGTAGTTGAACACATGAAGAACACTGCACAATAAAAATATTACCTCTTGGAAAAGGTAAAGTAGCTCATGAAAAGACCCACTTTATTAGGCTAGTTTTTCTAGTCCAAAGAGGTATCTTTACCAAATTTTACACATTTCAGAAAATCTTTAGTGAAAAGTAACTATTTGAAAATACCTCAGTGGAATCGGATGCAATTAATGCTTAATACACCTGTTCTTTTGGGATTAATGTATTAACACCTGTTATATCACAGAGATCTGAACAGTATGACACCATTATTCAATGTCTTTTAGCCTTTAAAAGTGCAAAAAAAAAAATCCAAAACTGAAAACCCATTAACACTATAATATTTATTACAGTCTGTGGTCTTGCTCAAACAGCGAGAGACATCTTTTGTTCAGTGACCTGAAAGAAAGCCTTTGTATGGGTCAGGCAACAGAACATGCATAAAACTAGATGCTGACGCTGTGAGACTGTCACATGTTTTACAAACTGTATTCTCACATCTCTGTTTCAAGTAAGCATTAATAAATTGACTAACTTGAGAGGAATTCTATGAAGTTGACACACTCGCAATATGTTTTGAAGAAATGACATTCAAAGGTACTACACTAGTATTCAGTTTTTATTTAACACAAAAAAAATAAAAATTATTCAGGGAGTGACACAGCTGCCATTTTAACAAAGAGCAAGATTTTAGATGCTTCACACACATAGCCCCCGTTCATGAATTTTCAATTGTAAAATTAACTTTGACCTTTCAGATTCAGGTCAACAAAAGCTCAACAGGAATATTTATAAGCAAAAGCTCAGTAGACTTTCAAAAGTTTTTGAGGTATCTTTTGAACTACCATTTTGATAGCATGTGGGTAAAAGCTGCATATGGGGAAAATTTGCAAGAAAATAAACTAAAAATCTGAAATTATTCCACCCAAATCCCCAAATTACTCCATCCTTGAACTAGTCACCTTCTCAATAACACTGTCATGTGGGGAATGACACTGCCAGGTTTGCAGAATAGGATAACCAGTGTAAACTCAAGGCACGGTTCCACTCAACTGAAGAAATCTGCTACAGGAATTTGAGTGCAACTGCAGGTTCCTACAGCACAGATAAATGAACAAAATGACAGATTTCATACCTATAGTGAGAATCTTTTCACTTTTTCCTCCTTCCAAGTTGATTAAAAGACATCCACAACAGAATTTGCTTTGCCTCTGAACAAGACAACTTTGAATTTCAAACATGCTTATTAAAATGCAAAGCTGTGCATCAAGGGGATGAGGGAAGGATGAGGATAGGTATCAGAATTACTTGTTTGAGATATTGTAACTAATGATTTAGCAGAGCATGCTCATCAAATATTGGATTATATGTATTCAGTCACTTGTTTTAAAAGAATACAGCTAATGATACCCTCCATGCATTATTATTCATGTGATTTGTACAACAAATACGTGCTTTGCCTCTTTGTTTCCTTTCATTTATTTACTTAGAACAATAAAGATGCTAATTATGTTCATATATGCTGGTTGGTAACACTGCAATTAATTTCTAGACTAAGGCAATTGAATCAAGACTAGTTCATACAACAGAACTAATATATGCCTCCTGAAGGCCATGTGTGTCTAACTGGATCTCTTTCATTAACATGATAAAATGTAATATTTGCCATCTATGTGCAAAAGCTGCTGGAGAGTACATGAATTCTCTGCAGAAAGAGCTTGATGAATTTCAAACTACTTTTCTGTTCACATCCCAGGATTTTTGACGAGGTTTATTTCCTTTCACATTTGTGAAAGACCTCCACCTGTTCACACAGTTCTCTCTTCAGTAGCATGCAGATGAGTTTTATACCTATAGCCTATGAACATATAGCAGATGGGGTGCTTTGAGTGCTGTCTGATCATTATCACTTTCCTACAACATTAGTAGCTCTCCCTTTGTTAAGTAGTTTGAGACTACAAATTGAATTCTGTGTCTCATAGCAGGCAAACGACTTTATGAACGTTTGAACTTCTTTTAAATCCCATTTCAACATGTCTGCTCTTTGAACAAAATTCCTTAAAGATTTCTGTATATTTCATGCTGTGTGCTATTAGTTCAGAGAAATAATATAATAAATATAGTGCCATACATTCTATAATTTAATTACGTAATTTTGTTTATAATGATAGTTGGCTTGATATTTTATGACCATTGAGGCAGTGTGTGTTATTACTTTGTTGAAAGCTATTGGATCTTATAAAAGCATCAAGACAGTAATAATCATTGAGAGCTGTAATTTAGGGAGGACTAAATGAGCACATTTTGTGTTGCCCTCGTGTTCATTAATAGGAATTAAATGACAGGGTAATCACAGATTTTCTTTTGTTATTGCCTATTCCATCCACTAGCATTCTTCCTGTCTATGTGTCTAATCCAAATAGCCCTTAGATGAAGACTTACAACTCAGGCTTAGTGCTGACTAACATCTGTCACTGCCCTTTTCACCCATATTTGACAGCATTTAGATGACCCTGACTTCAATATTCAAGACAGGTAGGAGTTTAAAGCAAATATGTGTTTTGCAGTCCGAATTGCTGTTGGTATGTTCATCGCTGTCCTTAAAAGGCTGCAAAACAACAGCTGCTGCTTTATTCCTCTGCACAGAAGCCATCATTTCCAGAAACAGAAGGGTCATGGCCATCATTTCCCATGACAGGGAAATCTGAACACAATGAAGCCATGAAGTCACTCTATATATATTATTTGGCATGGAGTTTAATCATCTTTATTTGTAAAAGAAAATAGGCTTGAGCTTCAAAAGCACATCCAAATGTTTAGTTACTAATGATGTGCTTCCAGCTACTAGCAAAAGTCCTCACAACAACAGGCACAAGCAAAGTGTGTGGGCTACCACCTAAGAACTGATCTAGAAGCAAATAAAAAGTTACTTACCATTTTGTTCTCTCTGGACTCCAGCAGCAAGCAAATCTGGTTCCCCAAGACTTATATCATTGAGCCTGGCCCCTAGACATTCCATGCAAAGATGCTTGCACCACTCCTCTGCCTCTAGTTCTGAGGAAACAGAAAGAAACCCATTCATGTTGATATTAAAAAAAAAAAAAAAGGCGTGAAGTTAAATCAATACTTTCTTACTGACAAGGTTTATCACAATATGCTTGTGTTGAAACATGAGTTATTAGCATAATGTCCCACAATTTCTTTGCCTCAATTTATGAACCTTTAAACAGGGTTACACTATTAGGACTGCATCTTCTGTCTTCAAATTTGAGGATAGGAGGTGGAGTTAACAAAGAGGAGGAATAGTATATTTCTAGTGGGCCTTCTTGAAAGAAAAAATGCAATTTAGAAAAACTTTGTATACAATAGCTGAAATATCCTTTACTGCTTTTTAGGCAAGTCTGAACTCTTAAGGTAATTTCTTTTTTAAAGGTGCTAGAGCATTTTGCTAAGAGCAAAGGAAAAACAGTTATAAAACGCTCTTCAAACGCCAAACTGCCCTCTCTGCTGTAGCGAAAGACTATGCCTGTCAAAGTAGTCTGAATAATTAATTTCTTCAGTTCTGTTCACCTTCTTTTGGTCTCCGAGCAATTTGGGCATTAGTTGAAACATTTATAAGAATATTCAAAACCTCCCAGACCTTTCTGAGTCCTCCATTGCATCCCATTGACACAATGTGAGAGCTCTGTATCTGCCAGTCCACCAAAATGTGGATTCCACAAAGCGTAATTCCCACACACACCACAACATCCCCCCATTAAACTTCAGCTTCATCCTATCCACTTCCCAAACTTAACATCATGAAATCCCTGGCACTGGTCAAACATGCATCATCTCAAGTTGGAGCTAACACAGTGTGAAACTACAACTAAGAAAAATGATGCAACTACCCTGACTGTCTTTTATTTGCAGGAAAGACTTAATCTAAGGGAAAGTTCCTGGAGAGCAGACTCAGCACCATGCATTCACTGAGCATCCATGGTCACAGTCAGTCTCTATCTGATCACATTTAACACTGAGGGGTTCCAGTAATCTAGAAACGTTTGCATTAAACTGCCAGTTTTTCAGTCCTTTTTTGGGACATCGGGAAACTAATTTTGTGACAATCTCTCCAATATACTGCTGAAACTTGGAGAGAGAAAAATACTGCATGCAAGCCCCAAAACATTTAGTGATGATGAATCATTTGAATTAGTGAAATTTTTTATCTGAGAAAAACTCCTCCAAGCCTAATTGGTACAGTCCTCAAATTCTTGCCTGGTTAGACACAGATCTCATAGAAACATTTGCTGGACAAGAAAGGGAGACAGGCATGCAGTTCCAGGTCTTCAAGAACCTTTGGATACCTTCTTTTGTTCAGCGTCTTGAATAATTCAGGAACAGATCCATATAATTCCTGAGTTATTCTGGCTATCAGCTGACTAAGCTTCCAGCCAAACAGCTGAAATAACAGAGCCTATTTTGGGATTTTTGAGAGCCAAATATGGTTGTTGTCACAAGAATTTGGAGTTGAAACTTCAGAGCGTTGTGAGGAAGGTGGTGTCTCTTAACCCTTCCTGCTTTTTTGTGGTCTTTGTCTCTGGACACAGATACCCGAAGTTGGTTTTCTCATAACATCCTCACCTTCTAGTGGTAAGAGACAGAACATTATGTCAGTAAAATACAGATGACATTTAGCTTTGTAGGTGAAAAGAAAATATTGAGATAACAGCACACCGTATTTTCAACACTGCTATGGATGCAGCCTCCCTGATGGAAGTAAGGAGAGAATTGGTTTATCTCTGGACAGCAGTAAATTTTTACAGCTTTTAAAAGAAGCAAGATGAGTTTGCTCAAACACCTACTTCCAAAATTATTCTACTCATACATTAAGAAATTTCCCATATATTTTCTCTTCCTCTCTTTCAGCATTTGCCATTTCCTTGGACACTTGTGAGGTCTTTTGAACCAAAGCCATGCCTTATAAATCCCACTTTCCCACGGAGAGGGTTTAATGACAGGAGATAGATGACAGAACTGGACCCCAAGCCACACTGCCCTATTCTGGCAGCATGTGGATGGGGTGAGGGAGCAGGGCACCAGCACACAGGTAAGAGAGCTGAGGTGCCATTGAGTTACCCAACATCTGCTTCATATTATAGATAAAGACAGGACAATCAATGGGCAAAGCTGGTAGCACAAAGGTGACAGTGCAAATCTAGGCAAGTGCTCCCATGGGTTTTTTTTGCTTCTTGTCTGCCTAAACTGTGTCACAGAACAATATACATGCTGACAGAATGTATAGCTCTATATATAGCCTGCATTTTTTCCTGGAGTGTGAACAGGATATAAAATTTTATGTATTTTACAATATCTGCATTTTATTACTTTTTTTCATTGTGCTTGCACCGACTGAAAGGGCTTGTACTGAAAATGTAGAATGAGATGATGGTAAACAAACACTAACCTAATCTTTCTAATATTACAAATATCTGAGGAGAAAGTGAAACACACTGGTAATTCCATAAATCCAGCTTAACATCAATATATATTCAAAAGAGGACTCATTTAAAAGCAACAAATTCAATTTATATGTATTCTCACACCAAATTTCCAGTAGATGTTTTTGGAAACAAACAAACAAGTGAGGTGTTCTAGGAAGCTGTTTCTTCTATGTGTCTTTGTTTTGTCTCCACAATCTACCTGCTTCTCTCTTTTACAGGAACATCTAGGTCTTGAAAGTTTGGACCCAGGAGCCCCCTTTCAGAGTGTTCAACTGGCAGCTTATTTTAAGCTGCTGCCTTATTGCTGCCAGACACTGATGATTAGGCCCAGATTAGACCATTCTCCAACTGCCATACAGAAGAAACTTATCTTAGTATGAGCATTATAAGATCACGGCTATATTTTGCAAAGTGTAGGCTACAGCATGCATTGTACTGCTGAATAACTCAAAATTTCTATCTTACAAAATGATTGACTTAATGCTACGGGAAATATAGTTTCAATGCAGAACTGAAATATCTTCCCACAGAACTGTGAGGATTTGTGTCGGCTGTCAGAAGAATCAACGTTATCTACAAATGTGTCTGCAAGGTCAAGGGTATGAAGGTAGTGTATGAGTTAGTCCTGCCTAATGCATTCTGATAGCTATTGCTTACTTGCAGGGAATTGTCTTCAACCTTTTCCTTGATGGACATGTGAAACCTTTTGTTTTTAGAAGCAGGTGAGCTACTTTGCAAAATCAAACCCTTGATTCTCCTTTCACAATGCGCATCAATAAAGCAATTCACCATTCTTTTGTAAAATGTCTACAGAATGTCTTGTGTTTCTGGGTAACAAATTAAATATTATTTATTATACAAAAATTATTTATTATCACTTACAGTACATAAATGTGTCATGGCAGCAATCTTTAAGAATGCCAGGTACAATGTCAGAAAACAGATATCTCAGTTACTTCTTTATTTTGATTACATGCATATACTGAAGCAGATGAAATATTACACTTTAACCAAATAATATAAAAGTGTCAGCAAAATTGTTCTCTTTAATGCATGTAGATTAGATTTATTGGTGTTAAATGCAGAGTTTTTAGTCATAACTGGTACTTGTCATTGAAAAATTTATTTTCCTTTTAAGATAACTGAATTCCTGGACTGAATGATAAATTGTAATGCATGCTTTCAGAGCTATAAATAAAATCAAAATACCTGCATTTTTATCTTTACTGTTAATTAATTATAAAATGCTACAATACAAATCTCATGAGGTGAGATAAAATGCAAAGAGATGAGAGACCTGAAATAGGCACTGTTTACTGCATAAGAAACATTACTGGGAACAAATTTGTAACAAGGTTGTTACTCAACTTGCTATTGGCAATGTTTTCCTGCAGCTGATCTGAGTTTTAGGTCACGCCTGAGGTTATATGTCATTTCTGCTTCAGTTCTCAGGTGATTACAGTGGTGCTGTACCTAGTCTGACCACTGTCTTGGACATCGGTGATACCACAGGATGATGCTGGTTTATTGATATAATACCAGTGATGAAATAATGTTGGCAAATTGTGTTAGAGATAGGAATTTGTCATAGTAAAAGTGTTCTTCTGCTACTTACACTTTAAAAGAAATCATTATACACCACATTCTCTACTGAGAGGGGCTGAGGGGCAATGAAACATATATGGACATGTTTCAAATTCACTGTCCATAGAAATCCTCTAGATCTCTTTCTGTCTGGCCTCTAGATCCTCTAGATCTCTAAGGCTAGAGGAGGGATTGTTTTCAGACTCCTACCTTAGGAAGCATTTTGTGTGAGGACTTAACCAAACACCTGAATCCTGAAAACTTCACGTTCTTTCACATTTTCCTTCTGCGTTCACAAGGCACAATCCTACAGTAGCATTCCATCTCCCACCACCACAAGCTGCCAGCACAGTTGGATGCCTCTAGGCTGAGATAAAGCCCCAAAGTGCTGACCCCCCCTGCTCAGTCCAGTGCCCTCCATTTCAGGAGATCCATTCCATCACTATAAGCAGCAGCTTATTGAATTTGTAAATAAAAAGGTTCAATTTATATGCACCTCCTAAACCAGGCCTCTTCCCCTTCTCATGCAGCCCACATAAAGTGATGTGGTTAAGAATTTAGGCTGGAAATAGCATGTGTACAATATTAGAGGGGGATAACAAACATTGTCCTTGTGCAAATAAAAAAACCTCACGTCTTTGTGTTTTACCTGATGTCAAATTGTATAAATCTGAAATGTTAGTTTCTTCATTTCTGAAACATTTTTATGTATTTGCTGTACAAATTGTTTAGCTCTTCTTCCTTCTAAATGATATCTATAGGAGGCACAAATCCAACTAAATATTGTTACCCTGAATGAAACTGGAGGATCTTTCCAGTTTAGATTAGTAGGATTTAGACCTGATATTCTCTACCAAGAAAGAAAGATGATGCTGAAAAATGTGCCAGTTTATCTCTTCTAAAAATCACTCAGGCTTAATTAGAAGTTAATAAGAAAAAATATTATAGAATTCCCACAGGATTGATGTGCTATTATACTGCACCACACAAAATATATGAAGCAACTAAATCCTTTTTTTTTTTCACTAGCAAATAATACTATTGCCTGCGGGCATGTAATTTCTCATCAAAATCAATAACACCTTAAAAACATCTATCCTTTATCAGGATATATATCACCCTTTGATGATTTGAAAATAATTTGATTTTATAAATATTTAAAATATGTTATCTAACCATATCTCTGTTACTTTGGATACTTTTACTAGAGCACATCAGACACGCTCAAACATAGATACAAATCTAAAGCAATGTGGCTATTTCATATCTTTCCTCAGAGGAACAGAGGGATAGAGCTCATTTTGTATAATAATGTATTACTGATTAACACTGCCTATGCATGAATTTGGCAGATTTTCATTAAGTGATAGCTGGGAAGCAATGAAGGGGACATACATTCTATTTATTGTAAAAGAACAGAAAATCAGTCTGTATGTAGACTAAAACTTGCTTTCAAGTAGAAAAGAACAGAGATAATGGGCTGGAACTCTGACAGCAACTGGTTTATTAAAATTAGTTTTTTTATTGACCAACTATATTTGAAGGTATTTTATGACATGTGGGACTCATATATAGAATTTTTCATTGTGTTTCAAAAAATACTGCTTCTAAGGAAACTTTCTAGTATTTTTCTTGAATGGTGATTTTTGAATATTTCACCTGAAGTAAAGTGTTCTGCAATTACTTAAGTGTAAATCATTGAATCAAAAGACAAAGTAAAGTCATGACAGAAAACCACATATACTGTTCAATCATATTAACTTACTGAAAATGATACATATTCTAGCAGTGGCAAAATGTGTTAAAGGAAACCTGAAAATATTCTTTGAAAATACTGTTGGTGAGTCAAGTTCCTCAAAAACTTGTAATTTCCACATTTTAATACAATAACACCCTTAGTGTTGAACGAATAACAGCTATTAAAAATCATGCATATTTTTGACTATAACATCAATTTAAAGACATACACACCTTTCATTTGAGCATTGTATTTTTTTCCTTAAACAAATACAAAAATAAATAATGCAGCAATCAAGATAAATAAAAATTACAGAATATGAACACATACTCTGTAACTTTATACTTTATCCATTGGTATATTTTGCTAATGCATTTTTTTTAAGCGAGGGAAGACATGGTCTAAGTATTATACAAAAAAAAATATACAAAAAGAAACTTTCATTTCCCAATTATTTGTTATTTTAAACTTGAGCTGGCATAAGGGCAGTACAGTTAATTGCAATAATTAACATTTATTAACTTTTAAGACTGTTATTTCTGCCACACTCATCTGGAGATGCAAGATTTATCAAGAACAAGGTTCTGATAATTAATCTAATTATGTACCTGTGTTTGCAAATAGCCAGCTGTATATATCTGTATTTATTGAGATACATCAAAGCTGGTATTTTCATGAAAACACCACATTTGTTTCTGCAGGTCTGATAAGAAGTTTCATATAACCAGCACTCAGCTACTAGTCTGTCTATTGTCCTGTCTATAATATAAACATTTACAGTGTTAGGTCAATTATCTTGAAGGCAAGAAAAGTATTTTAAAAGATTTATCATATTGATGTTACTGTCCATTAAACTCTTGTCCATTAAAGCAGCAAGAAGCAAAGTTGCCCATATGCAATGCTGCTTGAGAATGTGGTTTTCATACAGAAACAGAACTCAGATGACTTGTTTGAAAAACAGAGTGTATGGGAAAATGGATAGCCCTACAAGGAAGGAATTTCCTTTGCTCCATACTACTGCTAATGTAACTATAGGACATTTGTTTTCCTTTTTTTCCTTTATGAAAATGGCAATTTCTGCTATTAAAAAGAAGCGTGTATCACCTTAGTCTGTGATTAGTCTTACAGAAATGAACTATGCCATTCCAGGAAGAAAATGCGATTTAGTGAATAAATTAGTCCTTGAGGGTAGATTTATAAGTATTCTTAAAAATTATGTATCCTACTTCATGCTGGGGACTAGTGGCTCTCATTATACCACAAACGTTTATCAAGTCTTAGTATGTCCAACAGATCAGCAGTGAGCTGACATCATTACCCAAAAATGTGCCTGGCAAAATTTCACTCTCAATTCAAACTTTCTATAAAGTGCAAAGAAAGAATTATGAAAACCTGCCTAAACATAGAAGAAACATTTACATTTTGTCTGAAACTAATGGGCCAGTAACAAGAATCTGACGTGAAAATGATACAGTTCCCCAGGACTGTCAATTCATACCTGTTTCAACTGTTATTAATGTTAAATTGCAATGGCATGAAAGTAAAATAACCTCAGGCAGCGTGTCTATAGTGGGAATGGCATAAACACCATCAGTCAAGTGTCCAAAAAAGGTCTGTCACCAGGAACATAATACAAAGAGGATGCTATCACATCAATGTTTGCTGCTACCCCATGACTGGCAGTCAGCAATAGCATTTTTCTATCTTAAAAATTGGTAGTATTTCAGATTTAGTCTACACCCACAACATTTTTATTCCTCTTGGGAAAGTTATAGCGCTGTTTTTTAAATGCATGGGAAATTTAATACCCTCTGTGCAAATATAAAGTATGCCTCCTTTCCATTTTCAAGTGTTTAAGTTATGGTCTAGTAAGGGAATCCAATACCTGAATAAACTGGTACAAATCCTAGGGTTCATTTCACTTCTCTTTTTCAATATGTTAAATATTCAGTTTTATCTTTGAAGCATTGACAAATCTTGTCACTTCAAGATCAGAAATATTGTTAGATAAGATAAACAATTTAAAAAGTATTAGTTTCCTTTACAAAATCAGGGCCAAAAGGACTAGTTTTAATACATGGAAGAAAATCTGCATACTATTTCCACTATATGCTTCGTTGCTCTTATGCCTTTGAACATATGACTTTCAATCCAGTCATCTGAATATCTTCTGCATTAAATCAGTAGGAGCAGACAGTAACTAACGCACTTGGATGTTTTTGCCATCTCCCTTCTCTTCTTTGGCTAAACATGCCTAATTAAAGCAAGACTTCAAGCTATGAATATTTAAGATTTATTAAAAGTTGTGCAACTTTGGCTGAGCACAGAGGGCAGTGTTATTGTTGCCCTCTCCTGATTTAAAGAGGCTAGGAAATTTTTCCTGCATGGTACTATACATGACTTTCATAATAATATATCTCCTGAAAGGATACATTTTTTTCTCTCTGTGTTTCCATTGTCCAATAAATGCAAAATTTTCCCCCAAGCTCTAAAACTATTGTTTTGAAGATGTGAGTCCTTGCTACTATGAGAGTCAAGAAGGTTTTTATGGCATTGGAAGTGTAAAGAAACTCATTCAAAGCAATAACTGACTGAAATAATTTGTAAGATCATAATGTAGTATGTGCTTTACTTGAGTCTCAGTTGCATAAAACTTTACTCTGAGGCAGAACAAAGTATTAGCTTGAAATGGCTCTGTATCTTCCACTTTATTCTTAGGGGTTTTTAATGTGGTGCTACTGCAAAGAAATAAATCTTAAAAGTTCATAGTCTGGAGTTAGTATCAAAGGAAGTATAATTAGAAAAGTCTTTCTCAAATTTCATATCTACAGAATTTAAACCCAAAGGGGATTACTTTTTCATTATCAATTTCTTACTCTCATTTTAAACTTGTATCTTTTATTCCCAGTATAAAGTGGAGTTTTATATTTGATACATGTAAACATTATTTAAATTAGAAAATATTTTATGAAAAGAGATATTCTTTGAATGTCTATGAACATAGATGTTTTCCAATCAGAAAAAACCTCCTGTAGATAACAGTCTTCTAAAAAAACGTATCTAAAATATGAAATTTTAGATTTCTAGGTTTTTACTATATGCCACTGAGATCTCTACATCATGATCAGTAAGTAAGAGACACATATGACTACCTGAAAAGACATAGTTGCTTGAAGCTGAAACTCATAATCCATACTTTTATTAAGTTAATAGGAAATTTTTTATTTTTATTTTTTAATTCAGAACAGAAGATTCAGAAGAGTAAAACTATGCCTTTTGCTAAACCAGGAAAACAGTAAATAGATCCATTTTCAATTATGTGTCGTTTTCCTCCAAGAAAGTAAGTCGTGATGAATGCAATCTTACAGAACATAGCAAGATTAAATCATTGGAAACTTCAAGAGCTCTGCTGAAATGGTTTAAGGCATGTTAACTGGAGACTCACTGATGAAAGATTGTTTTATTTCAAATCTTTCATCTTTATTTAAGGATAAACAACTCACCATGAAAGTATAAAGAATGTTTAAATTCAACATTTTGAACCATATAAAGCCAGAACTGCAGCAAAAGATTAGGATTTGGGTCTGTAAATCAGAGGGGCTGATTACAGTGAGAAACAGTATCTACAGAAGATGTAGCTGTATTTAATGCACACTGGTGATCAATTGCCCACTAACAGCTTACTTGTGAAGTGAATGTTAAGCACACACACAATTAGAGGGGAGGGGAATGATATCCTTTCCTTTATGGAGGAGTTGAAGTCATACACTGGCAAAGACTGATCTTCTGTGCTCCTTACTGAGACCCTAAGCAAGAGATCCCAATTTTTCGTGACTTAAGCTAAATTCAAATCCATGGCTGATATCTTTTAGTGGAGAAAGCAATCAAGAAAACAAATTCTACAGAGAAATGAGTTTTAACAGTAGAGATGAGAAAATTGATCACTGTCATTTAAAAAGGAGTTATTCAGCACCATCAGCACACTCAACTAATGGGCAAAAGTACAATTCTTATGCTGGCACATGCCTTTCCTATTTTCTGCATTAATGACTTTCTTTAAACAAGAAAATAGCTGACTTAAATGTTGCTCTTCCTTCTGCTTGGAGTTGCCTCCTCCTAAGTTCCACTGCCTTGAAAAAATAAAAAAGAGCCTCTCCTGATTTTGTGGTAAGTGAAAGGAAGCAAGGGTTTACTTAGTCATGAAAAAATAAGTATGACATTAGGTTTTCCCTTGGATCACAGTGTTACAATGAGACCATAATAACAAGCAAGTAATGAAGAGAACTATACACATAATTCTGTCTTTTTTTTTTTTTTCTGGAATTGGATAAGGGTAGGCAGACAATTATTATTCTTTATATTTTCACAATAAACTCTAAGATGTGCCTTTGCATAGAATTGTGATAAAATATATAATTAAGGAATCAGTTTCCATGCCCAAAACTAGTATTGCAATATAATAGATTGAAGCATGACTGAAAAAAACTTGTTATACAAATGACAGTGACATTTTGGAGAAGTAATGCTTTACTGAGCTAGAAAGAGAGAAACCTTTTCTTTTTATATCAGAAAAAAATTAACAAATTTGCTTCCTTGATTTGGTCCCTTATGAAGCCCAAAGCTGATATCAACAAATACGTGTATAATGCTTGGAAGTACAAACTCCCAAATCTGAATGAAGGTTTTTACAAATATGCTACTTAGAGTTATAAATCTGTAGATTTTCATCATGACCTCCACTAAAGAAAGCATTCATAATACCCAACAGAATTCATAATAGCCTTCATCAGCATACATACAATTTTTCACATGCTGTCAGCTATTTGATTAACAAAGGAGATTAAAACTAAAGCTGTGACAACCTTAAAAAAATAAAATTACTTAAAATCTCATAATTCATGGGCTACCACTATTTTCTTAACTTAGCAGGCATGCAGTTACAAACTGCCTATAAAGTAGATTGACATAATCACATGCAGAAACATACAACTCTCCTTCCAACTTCTTCCTCCTCACATTTCTCCTGCTATGATCACAGATTTTATATCTAAGCCTTTAGATATTAGGATATTAAGTCTTTTCACTTAGATTGCTGTCTTACAATATTAATTCTTATTATAATCATGTCTACTTTTTAATTAAAATTACACATATTGACAGGACATTACCCCAAGAAAATATCCAGACATCAAGAAATGCATTTGAAGGACTAGTTAATGACACATATGATTTTCAGAGTTTTGTTGCTGGTTCTTAAACATAGTAAACTATATCTTCATCTAAATTGTATTTGTATAGACAAATAATAAACACTTCCTAAAAATAATAAACTCTTCCCAGAAAAAAAAGCATGGTTGTCATTATGAAATGCCATATGAGAAGAAAACTATTTATACCCAACACACACTGGAAATATTGTAAGACAAACATAAGGTCGAGTTTACATACATATCTGAAATTGCTGATTTCTACCTTATTGCTGATGAGTACCAGCAGCAAGGACAGCATTTATTAGCAGGACAGTGCTGCTGTATTCAGTGACATTTGCTGGGAGCACTGCTTCTTGCATCACACAGATGTCATGGACACTGTACTAAACTTGGAAAGATTCACACTGTCACAGAGCAGAAACATTTTGGAATTACACTGGCTTTTTAAGTTTCCTGCATGAATTAGTTTCCATCACTAGACAGAAAAGCAGAGACAAATGTCAGGCTGTCTATTTCATTACCTTCTTTTTTTTCCAGCAAGGTGATTGTATGCTATAGCAAGGTTTAGGCTAACCTCCTTAAACATTTAAACAAACTTACCATGGTAATATTGCTGATGTTTAAAATATAAAGCAGAAGTTACACAGAAAGATATTTTGCCATTCTTACTGGATTCATTTTTATAGCAACATACTTAACACATATCTGTCTTTCCTAGACAGGTTAACTTAATTATCTAGAGGCTTGTCTATTAGCATATTCAAATTATCTTTCATTTTACATTTATTAGACATATTTATTTCATATGCCCACAGCAAATTCTCTGATTTGATTATTTCAATTTCTAGGTCCAGTCAAAATTATCAGTAACAGATGTAATACTGACTTCATGTTTTATTTATGAAATATAAACTTCAGATACAGGATTCATTCTTTTTCCCTTGAAACTGAAACCAAATGCTAAACTACTGAGAGGTTTGGCCAGTGAAGAACTTTGTAAAGAGACAGCCAAATTCACAGTGTCACTGAGTAAGTACCATTCTGAAATGGAGTTGATTGTTTTCCAACAGCATTACAAAGGGCTACCTTTGGGGGACACTTTTTAAAGTACTTCCCATTTATGAAACAGAGATAATTTATTTTAGTGAGCCATTGTTCTTATTTGGAAAGTGATTATATGGTCTTAATTCTCTTTTCCAATTCACTAATCCTAAGTTTGCTTAATTTTTCTGCTAGCCAATAGGGTTATGATTTTGTCCTGAATACAATAATATTTTAAAATATGTCTAGTTTACAAACAAATGATTATTTATAATTGACCAGTTAATATTATTTCATTATTATGAAAATATCAATGATATGTGTGCATTTTAATTTTACAGTGACATACATTTTTAAGGGAAGGCTTGGGTTTAAAAACAGACAAGGAACTTTAGATTAGTTTTTCAGCTTAGTCTTACATGATCATGAAAATGCAGGCTAAACAATCCTTAATGCTACTTAATAAAATTGTAGTCTCACAAGAGCTACTATTAATTTTATGTTGCTGCATTTAAAAAAATTAATTGCAAAATTAAGTCCACATACAGATCCTTTTTTTCTTGAAAAAAAAGTAATCTCCCACATTTTCAAAATGTACAGCTTTCCTGAAAGTTAATGGATCTAATGTTCTATCTTCTAGAAGCAGACCAAGATTCCTCCTAATTCCAGTTAATATTGAGATTTCACTTCAAAGTAAAGCTCTAATCTTCATAAGACATTAGAAGACTAATACATGTCATGTAAATTTTATTAAAAACGAATCTTACCCCTAACATATGCCAGAACACTGTATGAATGTGTTATTAATATACTTGGGCATTTTTGGAAGTATTTGCATTACTTCTGTGAACAGAATTGTTGATTCTCACTTCACTATGGCATGAAATGAGTGATTGGTCAATTTGAATTAAGAAAAAAAGAACTCCATGTAATATAAAGCAACCCTAAACCTGACTGATTTGCAATAGAAATTGTCACAATAGGTGGTCATCAAAGCTCATTGAACAGCACTGCAAGTTTGATCCACCAAACACCTGCAAAACTCAAACCCAATATGATGTTTATTCTGTCTTCTGGAACATTTACAAATTGATAAAAACTGAATCTAAAGCAAAATGCAAAAAAGTTCTCACATCAGAACATACATTTTCTCTATTTTTATATAAATTTTTCGTACCAATTGTAGCTGTTTCAGCAGGAGGGGGGAAATTAATATATTTGTCATCATTAACACCTTAGTTGTCTTATTTTCACATTAATACACTATTTTAAAAGTTTGAAAACAAAATGAGAAACAGAGCTAACCAAATGACTAAAAGCTAAAATGCAACAACAACTTCTCTATGGTTGTTTTCGATTGAATAATTTCAGTTTTAACCTCAGATTTTGCAAGGAAGATTTAGAAGCAGTTTGAAGTAGTTGATATTCAAAACAAAACTTTAAAAATAGACAAGCTTTAGGAAAGGCATTGGAAAAAAATAAAGCTTTTTTTAGAGCATACAGCATAATTTATCTGTATGGATTGTGAAAACATTGTATGAATGTACTTGAACTGCAATTACAGAAATACATTCATATTTTCCTCCTTCATTGCAATCTTCATATAGAGAAGACTGAATTGCATTAAATGCCATACTGATTTGAAGAAAAGCAACATATTTTGGGGCAGTTTTTAAAACCACACTACTTTAAAACTACATTAAGCAATGATTATTACAGATAAATTGGGATTTTTAAATTAAGCTTCTTTGGACATCTGAAGCACAATTTGCTTCTTGGCCTTAGACTGAATTTCCTTATTTAAAATAAGAACTCCAAGAATTTAAGGCTGAACATCCCAAATTGATTCATACAGTAAAATGAATTCATGAAATAATTTTTTATTTATTTACCAGGGAAAATGACAACTCCTGTCTGAGAAATTTATTGCTGCCTTGCTTGGAACTTACATCCAGGATCATCAATTACTGTAAGGAAAGGAATCTCAGCTGTCTGGGAATACACTGGTTAGTATCTAGAATATCTGCAATTGGTGTACTAGTGATTTATTTGCATATCTACCATATCTCTTTTAAAATACACAGGAAAAGTGGACAACTTGAATTATTGAAATGCAGAGTTATTTCTACCTAAAATTTATTTACTTATGTTCTTAAAGGTAAGTCATAGTTTAATACGTGTTCCCCTTAAATATTGGCAGAGAGATTAAAAAACTGAATGGGCTGTGACAACGCATTAAGCAGCTTTGCTCTGCAGGTATAAAAACTGGGACAGCTCTAGAAAAATCTCACAAGAATCACATAAAACCTTGTCTTTGCCTATCACTACGTACCTGCAGCAGCCCAACACACGGTTCAGTCTTAAAACTGCTTTAGTTCTCAACACTGGACAGCAGTGAAATGCCAATGTAGAAGCTTTACTGATCACCCTGGCTGCAGTGGCCATTCTGATTGCTCAACAGCCCATGGGGCTGTGCTAATGCTGATACCACTAGAGGTTGTGGCAACCTCTCTAAACATTATGAAGATGGATGGACAGTGAACACTGAGTGCTTACCTTTAGTTTGCTTTGTTATGGTCCGGTTTGATTTTTTCGAATGTGCACAAATTTGCCCAAGGTTTCCATGCCTAGTCTCTACATGAAGTAGAATATCCAATATTCTGAATACATGATCAAGTGCACATTAGTAGCATGCAAAGATTTCTGTGCTGTTTTACACACACTACTCTTCTCAGGTTGCTTTCATTCAGTGACAAAAGTGTTTCAAAAGACTTGAAACAGTTAACCTGCCAACAGTCCCATATACCTCACACACCATAAGTAGCCAAATGTAATGCAAGCTGAATAGTGACAGAGGATGAAAAATAGATTGTGTGTTTTAGGTTTGGAGCAGTAAATTATCATATTTTTCATTGAATGCTCCCCAGGCTCAGCCAACCATACCTCATTTGTCAATACTTCAAATTCAATCTATAAATTAATGTCATGATTTTTGTGCTGTCACTAAATGTATGCTGTTCTCAGGAGAGGTCAGGAACTGCAGAAATCATCTAATTTTATGAGGTGATACATATTCACAAATCCCAGGAGATCTGACCTATATTCCATGTAGATGATCAGAAGCCTTTTTATCTCAGCTGATACCTGGATTCCACTCCAGTATTAGCAAACTTGTGGATATCAAATGGGGTTTTACACTAATCCCGAAGGGAAAGGAAGTAGAAATATGCCCAAACACAATAGCTATGAGTTAAGTAATCGTATCTTCTATTACCTTTAGAGAAATTTTTAAAGTGGAAAAAAGGAAACAGTCTAGAATTTCACAACCTAGGTACATCCCCACTGGCATATTAGTACCAAGTCAGTAATGTCCCATACCAGTACTTTCCAGAAGAGAAGACTGAAAGGATTAGGAGATTGAGTGAGTGATAACCAAAGTAAACAGATATGCTAAAAACCTGAGAGCCCTAGTACTGCTAGTCCCAATAAATAAAAAAAATGACCAAGAAGGAATGATGGAAGGCAGGAAGGAGAAAGGAGAAAGAAAGAGAGAAAGAAAGAGAGAAAGAAAGAGAGAAAGAGAGAAAGAGAGAAAGAAAGAGAGAAAGAGAGAAAGA